>WAAE01022140.1:0-69459 GCA_013400495.1 Nicator chloris
CCTTAAAAATCATCTAGCTCCAAACACGTCTCCCCATGGACAGGGATAAACGATCCTAAAAGCTGCCAGGGACTCAACTAATCTTGTCTTTTTTCAAAGAAAGTAAATCCTTCATCAAATTAATTATTCTTACCAGGATTCAGCATTCCTAATGAATAACCTGTATTTACTTTGTGAAGCTATCTAATCTAGCAGCCTCTCCTCTGTTTCTGTTAAGAAATGGAGGAAACACACTAAGTCAGGTCTGTGGACAACAAGCTTCTTTATTTCCTGATGATCCATGCAGGAGAGTTCAGAAGGGATGAAGGCTGGAAAGTGTCTCTTGCCTACAGAGGGTCACAGCTGTGTACTGTTCTCCAGATTAAGTCCTAACGCTGTGTAACGCTCCCAGTTCTGCTTATGTAAGGCCGTGTTAGGCCATGAAATATTCTATAATGTTCCTAATACAAGTGGCTGAGATATGCTGTACTCAACCAGGTCACACAGGTATTTTTCTACTCTTCTTTTCAGCCAAAGATGCTGAACATGTAATTAGCTAGTAAGTGTATTATTACCTCAGGTCCAATTCTGCTCTTTCCCTCCCATCTGAAAAACCCTTTCTACACAGGATTTATCTTCCTCTCTTCAGAAAATATCTCCTAATATTCCACTATCATGAAGTTTCCTTGGCTTATTTCATGGTTTTGTGCCAAGTTAATAAAAGGAAAAAGTGTTTTTCAAGTAGTTCTCCTTGGAGAACTTTATTAGGAGTACCCTTCCTTTCCATTACTTCCATCTTCAACATGACAAACTGAAAACGTTCCTTTACCCAGGTCTCTGCCCAGCTACACTTTTGCAAGAATATCCATCTTCTCTAGCTTAACTAAACATTTCCCAAGTGGCACTACAGAAAATTCGTGCTCAGAGCCCTGACAGGAAATAGAAAGACATCAAATATCATCTAAGAAAAGGTCAGTTAGCAGGTCATTCCAGCACAATCTGTTTTTGGAGAACTCATGTTGCAAACTATCCCATTAACCATTTACTACCTTCATGTCTTCTATTATCCTTTCTATCAGTTTATGTTGTAATGTCCAAAGAGCATTGTCATTAGCAGGTCTGTAGTTTTTCTTTCACTCAGTCCTCCCTTTCTCCATGGTATATTAGCCCCAAATACATGAAGGGCTGTCATCTTGTCCCCCTCCACCTGCTTTTCCCCCACAAATATCAGAAAAAGTTCAACTCACCCTCCTTTACAGACCATGCTCTCAGGACTTTGAAGAGCTCATGACACCTTTTGGTGATCAAATGTAAACATGACGGAATTCCCACTGAGCTGGGATTCTCGGAAAAGTTGTGGGGTGGGGGAAAGACCCCATGGAGAGGTGTCATTTTGCTCTCCAGTGACAGGAAATCTGCCCTAGTATCAGAGGGTCACAGCTCCTTCTCCACCCTTGCCTTCCTCCCAGGCAACACTCTTTAAACCCAGGGACAGCTTTAGCCCTATGATCAAAAGCTTTTACTGCCTGAGAGCAGCACAGCTGGCTAGCTGATAAAAGGGATGCTTTGCATCTGGATTGGACAGAGAGGATAAGGGGCCATAAGGCAAGACATGGAGGAAGTAAATATAGAAAAGCATATGCAAAATTTTTCTTAGTAAAGGGAGGACTGCATGAGATTTCAAACCACTTGTATGCAAACTAACACAGCACTTTTCTATTACAGCATCATAGGATGGTTTGGGTTGGAAGGGACCTTAAAGATTAGTTTCAACGCCCTGTCATGGGCAGGGACACTTCTTCACTAACACACTGTAAGTTGCAACTTGATGTACTTATTAAAAATCTGTGTGATCCAACTGGTAGTTTCATATGCCATGCCTTATAATTTTAAGATTAGTCATCACTTGGTCCTTCTCATTTCAGCATATTAAATTGTGACTTTTGCTTCTAACCACTTATGATAATGCATAGTTCCATGAATTCATTATCATTAGACAATATGTCTCCGTCCTCTCCAATACCACTTTTATAAAACTAAAAGGTATTCTTTTCTGGGTCCACATCTATGTGATCTTCAAATCTGACCCTAAGATTACTTAAAAATTGCCTCATTTATCTCCCATGATTGCTCATAGACCAAATTTGGCCCAGTGTAGCTTCTGGCAGCTGCTACCACTGACAAGCAATGTGTTTCACCTATGAGCACTCTCCATGTGGCACAGGCAGACATGGGCAACCTCCCCACCCGAGCTTTGTCCTTAAATAAAGGGGGCCTTCCTCAACTGCCCATTTTGCCATCTTCTTTCTGCCATAATTAATTACTTTTGATCAGAGGCACCTGTACTGCTTTAAAGAGAGTGTGTGCACACAATAACCAAAAAGCCATTAGCTATGCCAACAAATGACTGCTTATTTTACTGATGAGCTGCCTACTGACTTTCTAAATCTCAGCTACTCCATCTACTCCTAACAGTTTCTATGCCACAGCAACTGGAAAGGATGATGTTTTCCACCACAGTAAAAATGAAGGGCTTGTTCTCACTTCCCTTAAGTAGCCAAAGACCATGATGAACATAAGATCTCTGTCATTTTTTTATCAATACTTTTGCAACAAGCATTTCCAGGCTACTGCATAACGCCTTGCAACAGGATTTGAGACCGAGGAAGCTGCAGCTTTCACATGTGCCTTCTTTGCCCGGTGCACAAGCAAGACAAACACAATCATCCTATTTTAGACTGTACAGCACAAATAAATATTTTCACTGATGCCACAAAACTCTGTGTCAGAAATTTGATAGAAGGGGACCCTGCCTTTGCTTATACTCTCTATCCCATACAACAGCACTCTCTTCTGCTCTCAAGAAGTGAGTTTCAGGCCAAAGACCTATGGCACAGAATCACACTTCTGGCAACTAAAGACGACAAGATGTACATGAGGACACCATCGAGACCTGAAGGCAAAAATGGGTTGTAATAGGCAAGGATGAGATTTAGCCTCACTAGCACACCCTTAAGACCCAAAAGTTTGGATATATAATTGTTTACGAAGCCCTATTCTCTTCCTGCAATCTCATACTAAACAGAACGCAGGTCAACATAAGCAAGACAAGCATAGGAACTGTAGTGCCAACACTGGTTAATGTATTTCCATTGCTCTAACCTAAATTCCATGAAGTCAGGTTCCCAAAACACTGCTCTTTGACTTCATACATTCCACTGGATTTCAGTAGCCAAGAAAAATTGGCAAATTCCAACTCCTTGGTTTAACCATCCTTCTGCTAGGGACATAGACTCTTCTCTGTTAGTTTTTTGTCAACTTTATCTCCTTCTCGTGCTCCTGCTCCGCAGGTATGAAAGCAGAGACACTTCAAATTCTTCTCTCATGCTTAAGAAATTTCTGCTAGTGATTTGCATGCTTAAATTTTAATCCTGGCCTTCTTCGGTACTCAGCTCAGTTCAGGACCAGAGGCCAGAAACCACGTGAGGTTACCAAGCAACAGCACAGGCTTCAGTAGTCCCCAGAAGCATGTCTGATGTTACATTCACCTAAAATCCCAGAAACAGCCACTGCCACCCAGTTTCCCAGTCATTTGGTTAAAATACTTGCAGCTTTATACAAGTTGAACCCGTTTTCAGCAGTGCTGAACACTGGTGCTCTTCGCCCAAAAGCTTGTTAGTCTGCAATATTATCTGATTTAAAACCCCTCTGAAAGATCATTAGGAGAATCAGTCAACCAATGCCCCTTATCAAGAATGGGAAGGGAAAGGTGGAGATCAGTGAAAGAACAGGACCCAAGTTTAGACATATTTCTTGTGTTTGCTCACACTGGGAGCCAGGATCAAGTTCATCAGCTCAAAGATGCAAAGACACATGGGGCTTCTGTATTTGGCTCTTGTCAATTATTCCTCTCCTATGAGCAAATTAATTTCATGTAATCTAAATCTGAAAGATACAGGAGCAAAAATCACAGCAATAAAAACATATTTCAAAGTCATCCACCTTATTCCTTCTGCTTTCTTGCTGTACACTATCCACTGTGGATACCTTTTCCAAGCTGGAATTGAGGATTATTGTAAAGGTTCCAGTTGTAACAATTAGAAACATAACTATTGCTAAAGAAATAGGTAGACTAAGTGAAAAAGAAAAGCAAAGTGAACATTGAATTGTGTATTTGTATCAACTCCAAATCACCAACATATCTAACACATCTAACAAAACACCAACATATCTAACCTTCAGGTTGCATTGAGGAAACAAGTAATTTTGTATCAGAAAGACATCAAATTCTGTGTTCTGATTATTATCTGAAACATTCCTGGATATTACTCAAAATCTTCCACTTTGTTTTCTTATCTGAAAGAAAGAGCTTATAAACAATCAAAAGTAGAAGGAGGAAAAAAACCCCTACGACTGCAGTGTCTGTCCCAGAACAAAACAGCATGAACAGTGTTCTCATGTGTAAAGGCTCTGGCAGCAGAAAAAGGAATTTTCCAGCTAATAAAAACAAAGGAAAAAAACTTAGAAAAAAATCTATGGAAAACTACTTTGGGTAAAATTAATGAAGCAATTTGCTTCTCCCTATAAAAGAGATACTCACGGGATTCTGTAAAAATACAGAATAGTTACGGGAAACAACTGAGTGTCCCTTCTATTATGATCAATCCTACAGATGGTCTAAGAGCTTATCTTAAAGCCAAAGAAAAAAATCCCAATATTTTTCTTCCATGCCTGTCCAAAAAAGTACAACGGCACATCACACCTACACTATTTTATTAGCTCAGCCCCGTGTCGCACATGGAGATTTAAAGGCACAGGCAACTTTTACTTCTGGGCTGATTCAGATTCCCTTTGGCTGTAAGTTAACAGCAATGCAGCTCTTCCAGCACAAATACAAACACAGTGTGATTTACTGGAGACCTCTAACACTTAACAAGACGTATTTTTTTAAGATGGCAATGAACTATTGATATATAGATGATCCAATATCTTCACGCGATCGAAAGGAAACATCAATCCGTGCTAGTGGCAATGTACATCAATTATCCCATACAAAGATGTTTAGGCTGTTTCGTGCCCCTGTGATTGTACATTGGCATGCTCCACGTGCCAACACTCACCATCAAATAGAAGTCCTGCCATAAACCCCAACAGGAAACCAGGGTTCAACTCGTCATATGCAATGAAAAGTTTACAGAAGGAGAAAGGGTAAGGAAGGTCCTCAGCTAAGCGAGAGATGAGTGAGGGAAAACATATGAAGGAGCAGAAGGAACCAATTAAGAACCTGATAAACTTAGAACTCTTTGCTCAATAAAGAGTGGGAAACATATTTTATGTATTAACCCATGCCACATTTTTATAAACTGGTGTTATTTTAATGTTAGTACTACACTTGCATACAAACAATCCTACTCAGAAAGGAAAAATTATTTTCCCTTTTGATTTTACAAGGACTTGAAAGAAGATTGTAAACACCAGGCTAAGCACTGAAGTTTTCAACACTAGCAGCAGCAGGGCTGTCTAGAGGGATGCTGCAGCGCTTGTTTCAGTGGAATGTGTCACCACTACATGAAAGATAGCTGTGTAATATTCTTCCTATCTAGCATTATATCAAGTGATTCACACCAACACTCATTTCTTAGACTTAACCTTTTGGTACAGCTTATGAAATACGGTTCAGTCTTCAAGCAGGATTATTATCCTTTTAGTTTTTTTTTAATAAGGCAATGCATAATACCACTTTCCACTGCTTTATGTGTCCTTAGTTTTCCCTAAACCTGCATGAAGAGGGACGAGTGGCTTTGTAACATTGGGGCTACTCTCAGCCACATAACCTGAGGCACAAACCACCTGAACCACACACTTTGACTGCCTCCTTTCCCTCTGCTCCTAAATAAACTTCGTACTCCTCTAGTACTGTCTGTCCAATTCTGCCCAGCAGGAGATGCTTCAGAAGAGCATGAAGAGTGGGCCATGACCTGCCTCCTGAAAGAGTTTTCCCATGTTTCTGCTGCTTGCTGTCCTACACACTCCTCCTTCCAGGCAAAATGGGCTGCTTTGGTGAGTTTGGCTCCCAGCAGCACTCCGAAGCTCAGTCCAGGTGTGGAAGCTGCAAGAAGGTATTTACAAACCGTGCTTTCTGGATTTGGATCGCTGCTTGAACAGACGGTTGAATATGCTTTGCAGCAGTGCAGAGCAGAAAACTACTTCTAAAACTGTAATTGCAGATCATAGCAATGAAGCAGCTAGACTAAGAATAAACACAGCAAATGTACACTCACCAGAGCCACTATATACACATGTACACACACACCCATACACACACACACTTGGCAGTGGCAGCAGCTCAAATATAACTAGACTAAAAGCCATTTCTGAAGACGTTTCTAAGGTTACTCGGTTAAAACTGAGTCATTGCACGCTGTTGCATGTCTCATTTGAAATTCAGGATTAAGTCTAAGAATTGCCATTTTGATAATTTCAAGTTGCTTCATAATAGAATTTGTAGGAAATGAATATAAATAATGCCATCTCCTCGGTTAAAGTCTCACACAGATTATGTTTTGGGCCATCTATGTAACTTTTTATTTTATTTTTTTTTTTTAAATGGATCTTATCTGAATGTCTTCTCTTTTAAATATCTAAGTCTGGCACTGATACAGTTTGGCTTGTTTAGCACACTGAAACCCAGTAGTATTTATGAACTAGATAGCTCGAGGACAAATTTCTAGTATTATGCAAAAAATAACTAAAACAAATGCATTATTTGTGTTTCTAGTAATTACTACAAATACTTTTTTTTAATTGCCAGATATAAAAAAGATTATTTAGTATAACATCATCTCTGTGATGACACATACATACCAATGCAACTTCACATTAATCACAGCAGGCAAACCATCAATCAGTGCAATGTGACAACTGTTCTTCATTCTTTCTCCTCCTCTCTCTCTCTCAAAAACCCCAAAAAACTTCAACTCATCTTTGGATGTTTTGAACAAGAAGCAAAACCACAATTTATTGAACATTAGCTTTTCAAAATACAATTGCTTGATCTCCTTCTCAGTGGGTTTGACTTCTGACACAATGACTGAAAAGCTCCTGCAGAAATGTAATATACTTAGAGCTCAGATTCCAAACCTATTCTGAGCAAAAATGCTTACAGAAAAAAGAAGAAATTAAGATTGCCTTAGTAGTATCTGTAACATCTGATCCTGGCTAACTCTAAAGCCTATCCTAATTTTAAGCTTCTGAGTAGTCCATTGGCTTCAGTGAATCCAGTGAAAGTCTAGGAGATTAGTCAGGCACGTAACACTGCTAGCAAATGTGAAACTCTAGGATGGCAGGGAGGCCATGAGGAACACCCATAAGAATGGCAGTGGAAAATAAGGGGTAGGAGCACACAATAGGAAACCTTTGCAAAAGAACGGACCATGTGATAGAGCTCCTTTCAAGGACTACCTGAAAGCCATGTCACCACTGTGGGGGAAAAAAAAAACATTTACTAACATACTGTTGCTTACACTGTGTCTTCCAAGTAGCAACAGTCTGTCTCACCATGTCTGCCACCTAATACTTATTCAAGTTACACGATTTTTCATTTGTTATAAGAAAAAACGAGAGTTTTTACATATCTTAAAATCCATAAGAGATGAGTGACCCCGTAGATTGTTATGTTTGTTCTGATCAGCCCAACACTTGGCAAAGTTAGTGTTGCTTTATCAATTTTTTACAAAGTCAAATGGTGAGTCACTCCTTTGCTCCCACAGGAAAATCCACCCAAAAATACACCAGCCATTTTCTAAATGCATCTATCACCTATAGGCTTTTTCTTTCACCAAAGCCATTAATCAGTAAATCAGGCAACACCCTGCAGTAGGCTTTAAAAAGATGCAGGTTATGCAAGATGTAGAAGTCTTATCAAAAGCTTTTATTTAAAAGCAATCCAAGAAAATGAATGTCAGTTTCTCAACTTTTATTCAAACCAAAGCAGAAAATCCTATTAGGAACGTCTGTAGAAGCATTATTGGCCAAGAAGGCTAAAAAAGCCTAAATCCACGTTTCTACTTGGATCTAGCCCAGGACAAACAGCTTCTGTAGTACTTCAGAGTCATTATGCTGGACCTTAACCCACACACAGAAAAGTTTTGGACTAAGCTATCATCACAGATTTGATGCTGTAATGCTATAAAGATGACTTCTTAAAGAAAAACCACAACCAAACTCCCAATACAACAAAAATTTCAATGCTAACAGTCTATAAAAAGGAAAAAGTACTGTTCCTGTTAAAAACTTCCAAAAGAGTTCTATCCTAGAGCAAAAGTTAGAAATATCAGGCAAATACTAATAGCTCATAGCCACATGTATGTAAGTTTTAAAAAGAGTTTTTTCTCAGTTCCTTTGACGCTGACGGTTCCATCCATGCCTTTTTAGTCTCAAACAAGTCTTGCTACAGGATGAAGTTAGAAAACTCACCTAGAATACAAAGTCTGTGTCAATTCTAAATTTCCACTGTACAAAGGCAGTATTTAATACTTCTGGCCAACAGTGTGTTGGACAACAGCAGGAAGAAGTTGTATTGATCACAGCAGGAAGAAGTTGTATTAATATAATTGCTAAATAAACCACCTAGTATTCTGAGACTCAGTATTTGACAACAGGCTTGATATAAGCATCCCGAGATCTTGAATTTTACCTTGATTTAATGATACTGTCACTTAACTCATTCTGAAATTAAAATGTGGTGTTATATATATACACATATATATACTTATACATATATATATGAAGATTTAAAGCTTTAAAATCCCTGCCCTTTAAATAGGGAAAAAAATCCAGCAAATAGTTTTTACAAGGAGATGGATCAAAACTGTATTTTATTATTAGTTAATTCCATCTGTGTGTTTAGACACATTGGAATTATACAGAATGCTGACAACAGCTGGAGTGGGGGAGGGGAGGTGGGTGAGAGGAGAAAACGGGGTGAGCTCTTCACTCCAGTAAGAAACTTGTGTACCTGACTGATAAACTCAGCCAAACTTCTTTATGTATCCTATTTATCTTCAAATCTATTTATGTCACACAAGAGAACATATGAGCATAGCAGCTGTTACTATAGCAATGAAACTGGAAATTTTGAGAACACAAAAAACCCACCCCTGAAGGATGCTCAGTTTAGCAAAGAGATGGTTTAGAGAACAGTACACCAGTATCTCACTTCCAGGATCTGCTCAAAGTCATCGTTTACAGAGACATTAAACCAGCTGTAACAGCCTGTTCCCCAAAGAGCACTCGGAGCCAAATCACCGCTACCTCTTACTCGGCACGACTCGGTACATCGGGAGTTCCTGCTAAGTAACCCCAAACTTGTCAAGTACGCCAGAGCCACCCGTAAATCCGGGGAAGAGCGATTCCCTGCAAAAGGCTCAGAGGTTCTGATCGCGGCAGAGAAGGGATTCGCCATAGTAACAAAGCCCCCACCCGCACCGCGGGTCACAGCAGGGAGCGCGGCGAGCCCCGCGCCCCCCGGCAGCACGCACACCTGCCCGGCGCCGGGAAGGCGGGACGAGCCGGGAGAACTCAGGTACTTTGCTCAAGCAGCGGCAGGCAGCCTCTCCGGCCACGACCCGGGATGAAACCCACCCCCGATTCCCCCAAATGCCTTTCTTCTGCCAAACGCCCCCCGCTCCCTCCCTCCCTCCCTCCCGTCCTCGGCCGGCGGCCCTGCCACCCCGCATCTCGCCCTCCCTCGCCCCTCGCCGCCTCCCTCCGCGGGCGCGGCGGCACCGCGCGGCACCGCGCAGTTACACATACCGCCGCGGCCGCGGATCCGAGGCGCTGCCGGCCGCGGTTTTACCTGCGAGGGAGCCGGGTCTCTGCAGGGTGGCGGTGGCGTACAGCTCCTGGGAGTGCTTGCTGTACTGATCGGCAGCGTGAACCAGCCGCTTGGTAGGCGACAGGGTGGCGTAAGTGCCGATGGTGGAGCTTAACTGGTGGATAGGAGAGGAGGAAATGTTAGACTGGACGGTGGGCGGGGAGGTCACTCGGATGGGGGACGGCGACAGTCCCGCCGAGGAGACGACGATGTTGATGGGCGAGCTGGTGCTGTAGGACTTGGCCAGGCGGCTGGGGGACTGCTTCGGGGAGGAGAGGCGCTGCGCGGTGGCGTAGGCGGCGCCCTCGGCGGCGGAGCCGGCCCGCGGCAGCTTGGTGGGGGAGCCGCCGGGCTGGGCGGGCAGCGGGGAGCTCACCCGCTGCGCCGGCAGCGTGGAGCTGGCGTAGTAGAGCGCGGCGGCGTGCTGGGGCTCGGGCAGGTGGAAGGCGCTGCCGTGGCTGGGCGCGAAGGGCTCCCGCGGCTGCGGGGCGGCGGGCGGCGGCGGAGGCTCCGGGCCGCCCGGGTGGGCGCCACGGCCCCCCGGGCCCTGCTGCGGGAAGGAAAGGCAGAGGCGTCAGCGGCGGCGAGCGCCCGGCTCCCCGGCCCTGCACGGAGCGGGGCGGACCCGCCGGCCGGAGCGGCCCCCCGGCCGCACGCAGCCCCCTCTGACCTCCAACCAGGCCGGCACCCGGCGCCCGCGGGATTACGGGAGGCGGTAATCTGCTAAAGCATTCCCGGCCTTTCACGGAAAAAACAGCCCCCGGCTCGGGCCGAGAGGCGTCGAAACTCCTCCCGACGGCTGAAGCCGGCACCTGGCCGTGGGCCACAGCGCTCCGGAGCTCCGGTTCCGGAAGGCGCTCGCCTGCCGACCCCTAAACCAGGCAGGGTTTAGCCCCGGCTCAAATACTTACGTACATACATATACACAGATATATACACCCGCGCCCCTTTATTCTGCATACATTAGGGAAGAGCGGCCGAAGCCTCGGAAAAGCCTTTAATCGAGTAACTTTCCTCGGTTTCCAGCAATCTGGGTCTCCACCAGGAGAGGCACCGCACCAGGAGTTCGCTGCCCCCCGCGGCCCCGACCTCGCTGGAGGGGAGGAGGGAGGAGAAGCCCGGGCGCGCCAAGCCCCCCTGGCAGCGCGGAAAGCGGCCGCCTCGTACTTGGTTACGCCGCACGAAGGGGCGGGGGGGACGGGAGGAGCTGCCGGGGCCGGGCGCTTCCCTGGGCCGCATCCAGCGGGGAATCTGCAAAGGGAAGGAGGGAGAGAGCTCCCTGCACCGACCCGCTGGCCGCGGGCAAGGCAGCGCTGAGTCCCCTCCAAGACCAGTAATTGAGGGGGCCCGGGAAGAGGGATCGAGAGAAAATCCTCGGGAGATGCTGCCTATGAGAAATTTCGGTTCTGTGCCTAAGCTGCTTCTTGAAGCCACAGAGGATGGAGCTCGCCCTCACACATAGCCGGCTCACCCCCCCCGCCTTTTTTTTTTTTNCCCCGCTTTTTTTTTTTTTTTTTTTTTTTTTTTTTAACGGGGATCTTAGGCTCAAGAGATCGTCTGTGAGTCTGGTAACATTAAAATCCTCTCTTAACCGCACCTCGCAGTGAGTGAGAGCTCAGCGCTGTGTTGGAAGATGCACTGCTGGATTCCGATACTATTTTTTTTTCTGGTTGTGCAGGGGATTTACTTGAAACCTCAGAAAGTGCTCTGGATCCTCGGAGTTGACAGCATAGTAACAATCGGTGTGACCGGTGCTTTGCCCAAACACACACACACGCCTCTCAGCTACTGATTTCCTTAGCCAGAAGAAGCTTTAAACCGTGAATAAGGAATTTTGTGACTCAATTCAAAGAGGTGTTGTGAATGCCAGCAGTAACATTGTTATACATTGAACAGCAATGTGGTTTTTCAGTAGTATCCTACAAAAAAAAAAAAGTGGGCAAAAGCACCATGTTCCTAGTATGAAATTTGATTTATCTGCACTAGGATATTCAATAAAGGATTTGGTCAGGAACTGAGAACAACGTAACTAATTGGAGCAAGAAATAAACAAGATTCAAAATGCCAGAAACCTGTACTTCTTCCTGTGTATGCCCACTGGAGATGTTTCTTTAACTTTTGGAGCCTGCCCCTCATCTTAAATGCGTTGTATCTGGGGGAAGAATATGTATTTTCCTAGACAGAGACAAGAAACAAGGCTTTGGAGAAGGCCCTCCTGGAGCTTTGCTCCCAGTTGTTAGTAGCATGGAAGAAGCTACCAGCACTGACTGTGTTGAGGCTTCTCAAGAGAACACTGCCAGACCCCGGCGGCTTCGAGAGGTTTTGCACCTCACAGAGCAACGGCTTTACACATAAATGAATGAAATGTAAACTGTTCCCCTCCAGGTGCTCTGTATGGTGACTGCCAGGTGAGCAAGGGGCTCTCGGATGGAAGTAGCTGCTCTCGTTTGAGCTGGACTATTGAGATTGCAGCAGCGAGTAACAAACACCACAGCTTCAAGTACAAGCCTTGACATTTTCATAAATGGTCAACAAGCTCAAGCTGCTCATTTGAAAGGCTCCTAACAAAAACCAGGAAGGAAAACTGTGGGAACATCAGCAAACTTTTAAAAGCTACTTTCACACTGAGCTACTTACCGTATATGTGTTAAACTGGAAAGAAGGACTAATCTTCAGCTGACTGTCCAATAATGCATTTGATAAGAGTACAGTTTTCATTTTCCAAGTTTAGACTATATGGTAACAACTTTCATTAAACAAAAACAGGCTGGCATGGTTTAAGACGACATGGGCAGAGCAAATTTTGCACATAAAATGGCGTTCAAACTAGCTACATTATCAATTTACATTTGTGAATAAATTTTACTTTTTGCACTTTTAAGTGGCATCATAATAAGTCTGTAATAAACACTGTTCCAAAATACAATCTTCTGTAATGTTACCAGTGTACCAGTTACTTCTTCAATGCACTGGTAACTTTAACAGTTTGCTGTTGATCCTAAGGGTTTTAAACAAGCACTGTCATCATGTATACAAAATTTCTTTTTATAATCCACTTCTATACTGCTTCATGTTTCAAGGATTTAGAGTAATTAATTTAAAGTAAACCAGTATTATCCCATATTCCTAATAAATCTCTATAAAGCTGCGGGTATTCTGCAAGCGCTAATTCAAAAAAAAAAGCCAAAAATCCCATTTCATGATGATTTGTTATAGGGAACAAGGTGTAGTGGTGGGAGACAATAATTAAATGCTTAATTAAAAATGCAGTGTATAGCACTTCCTAAAAAGCTAAGCATTTGCTCTGTGTGAAGGAGAGAACTTATGGATGAACAGATTGTAATGAAAACATTAGCATGCAGTATTTTCTGGGATGTGACTAATCTCAGACCTGTCTTAAATGTACCGTGAGGTTCTTGGATTTTTTCGAAGGGCCAAGTGTGCAGTAACATTCTCCACACATGTTTTCAGAGACAAAATGGGGTTTTGTTTTTCACTGTGTTTCTCCCTGTCTGTGGCTTAAGACAGACATAAAGACATGTCATTGTTCACCCTGCAATGTGACATACTTTATACAGAAGAATGAAATACAATGGTATTTTTCCCTTTTCTTTTCCACTTATCCACTTATTTCCATTATTTTTGTCAACCTGATAACAAAACTGTGTTTAAGCTAATAAACTAAGAGCAAATTTGCTTCTCAGTAATTATATTCTCTACCATCAACCTATTTCATAGATGTGAATAAAAATCAAGGACTTTCTTACTACAGCCCTATGAACATCTATTCCAAGACACAGGGGTTTAATTTCCCTGGCATCCCAACAAAAAGCAGCCTTGCTAATTTGGATTCAATATATGGATTCTGATTTGTCCTCTTTAGAAGCAGGAATGTGTGAAAAAAACATGAGAACATTAACACAGCTATAAAAATATTTTCTTTCCCATTTAATGTTACTAAGATCATTTTCTACTGACACAAAACAGTATCTTTAGAGCTTCATACAGAAAATTATTGGGGATATCCAGTTAGGTTATAAGAGACTAGAGAACAGCCTAACTGTTGTTTGCCTGTTCATTCAAGCATTTAATGCCCTCAATTCCAGGAAATTAGATTTTTGGGGAGTTGGGTTTTTGGTGGGGTTTTTTTTGTTGTTGTTTTTTGGTTGTTTGGTTGTTCTTGTGTGGGGATTTTTTTTTTTGTTATTCTTGTTTGTGGGATTTTCTGTTGTTTTTTGTTGTTGTTGTTGTTTTGGTTTTTTACCATCCAATTGATAATTTAAATTGGAACTTTAACCAAGAAAGAGTAAATAAAAGACTGCAATATAAGATTCTGTTCTATGAATCTCCACTAGTGAATTGTTCTCTGAGTACAGTAATAAGAATTGAGAGGGGCAAATAACTGTGTTGACTTATTTATTCAGCAGAAAACTTTTCATGGACAAGGAATTAAAAAATGGCTAGATAACATTAAGTGAAACTTTGAGGTCAGCTGCTAATTATGAATCAGTATATTGATTCTTGGAGATTGTTCCCAGAGGTTTGAGTACATCTGCATGCCCATCTTAGGTCTGGATGAACTTTAGTTTAGCAGTAAATGCCTGCACCAGTTTTCAGCTCATTTTGGTCTCTGGATCTCTTTGCCCTTAAAATCTCAAACAAGGTCACATCTGATGAATACTAACATAGTCATATATATTACACTGTGGTCTATGAGGAGACCCTTTCTCTTGATTTTAGGAAGGGTTTTCCAAGCTGTGTGGAAAACTTTCCTCCAGGTCCCCTTGGTATTTAAATATTGGTGTGTGTTGGCTGCTTTAGGTAGAAAACTGGTTCATCCTTACTCGGGTTTTCTAGAGACATTCCATGGATGCAGCTCTGTTTCACAGTCTCAGGGATGCTCTGAGCCTTTTCAGAGACTGCTAGACTTGCCAGTCTGTTGAGGGCTACTTTTTTTTTCCTGTCAGCCCAAAGAATGCTCCATAAGGCTTCACTCAAGGCATCACTCTGCTGTGGTCCCATGCCTCAATCAAGACTCTTACAAAGAGTAGAAGAGGGCATGGAAATTGCATAACATTCTCTAGGCTTGGGATGCACCCTTCAGTCTTTGGGCAGGACCTGTAGAAGGCACTTTCTTCTGCAGGACTGCTTTAATGTCATTTGTAAGTTCCTGACCTGACTAGGAAGATGCTACCTATGTTCGAATGCTCTTATACAATAACAGATGCCAGAGTATGGATCCCTCAAATATGGCCTATTCCATCTCTTTCTCCTGATTTTGTTCCATTGTTCCATTCCAACAGTATTAGGAAAATTTGTCAGCCTACCTGATCCTGCTCTCAAAGGTCATACACATAGATGAAGGTAGGTAATTGTAGTCTTGGACATACATAAACAGAATTGTGTGAGATCTTTTCAGAGTGTCCAGAGATGGTCCATCTTTGGTTTTAAAGAAGCAGTGAAAGCTACAGTCATTATCTACGATAGAATCAAAGCAGCATTGCAGATTTCCACTGCCATAATCTCCACTAGTGAATTGTTCTCTGAGTACAGCAATAAGAGTAATCTACCTTAAGATTTCATCTTGTTTCCTTTTTGACAGAAAAATTCTTATGTTTATATTTGGAATCTGGTTTTAAACACATCATCATCGGCCATACCTACCAGAAGGGAAATCTTTATTTTAGCTTTTGTCTGGGTAGGTTATCAAGCAGCCTGTTACCTTGTGGCTAGTATACAGTTTCTGCTTCAAAACTTAACTCATTCTAGCACTCATTTGCTAGTGAGGTGTGGTGGTCTGATGAATAACAAACTTCTGACTTGTTTATAGGAGAAAGGAGACAAGTTAGAACACTAACTGTAAAATGGGTTTTCAATACTTTTTAATCACCTTTCATTTCCATTTTTCTTTGTGTGGGGTTTGTTTTTTTTTTTTCCCATTTTTTTTTGTTTTTAAGGTTTTCCAATTCTGTGCCAGCTGATTCAGCCCAAAAGCATCAGGTGCACAGGATAATACACAGTAGGGATTTACCTGTGCTGCTGCTACAGCCTCTGAAAAGACTGCAGCATTACCAACAGCTAAACAAGTCCTCATGCAGAATGTAAACCTCCTTTCCTTTCCCCTTGCAAATACATGGCAGAGCAGGTGGAAAACCACTCCTTTTAGTACATGCCACGCTTTATATGCCTTTGATATCTCTGCAACAAAAGATGATAATTCTCAAGGTTGCACTAAACCTGGTTGGACACTGAGTTTGAAAAGCAGTTTTCAGTGGGGAAGCAGAGTAATTCCCTGCCAGAGGAGCAGTTTTTGCTAAGAAATCCTATCCCAGTAGTATATAGAAGATAAAAGTTTTGTGTTCTAAAGTAGGCAAAGCACTGGAAAAACTATGATCTATAATGAGCTCCACCAAATTAACAAAAATGTTAGATTGCACTTTGCAACACTATACAGGAAGTCCCAAGACTAATTAGTTTCTCTTTTTTATAGAACTGCATTTTCACAAATTGTTCTTGCTGTCACAGCTGGCCTTGGGACTATATACATTTATTTTGCAAGCATTTGGAATATCATTCATGTTGAGAGATAGCTATATTCCTTGCACACAAATACCAAAGGAAATTATCACAATCTGAGAAGCTTCAGCTCCTGAGGCTTATTTTAATTATAATAGGTATAGCAAAACAATTCTTAGGATTGACTTTTTTTTCCCTGTAATTGTGGGATCACCAGTGGTCATATTCATAATTTTTTAATTTTTAACTTTTGAATTTTCCTCTTCCTATTTACCTCTTCTGAAACCTCTTTTACATACTTTTAATAGTATTAATTCATAGTTTATATGGCAGTTTGTTAGTATTTTCAAAATATATTTTAATTCATCTGAAGTTGTCAGGCATCCTTTGCAGCATCATGGTGTGAAAAATTATTAAGTTCTCTGAATTATTTTCCTGCAGGAATATCTGCCCTATAATATGGAGGAAAGTAAAAAGAAAATCTATTTCCTGTCCTCTCATACTAAGAAAAGCAAAGGATAGGAAATGTTGCCTTACTAACTTACTAATTACCTTTCTGAAGGAAATCAGTTCTCTCTGAAGTTGATGGTTCATTAGAGCTTCTCAGATCTAAGCAATGTCTGATCAGTGTAATTTCAATGAAAAAATCTAGATCATTAATATTTTCCCCTCCATAAATTCATCTTTTTTCTCTCAATGAATATAATAAAATTTATAATAAGAATATATCTATTTCTAACCTCTACCAAGCTGCACAATTTTCCTTCCTGTCTTTAAAAAAAAAAAAAGATTCTTTCTTTTTCCCGTCATTTCTGCTTTTTTTTATTGTTTGTTTGTTTCTGTTGCTCTCATAACCTGCTCCATTTCCATCATCTTATTTTTCAAGCCTCCTTAAAGACTGCATCACAGTCTATCAGGCTAACCCCCGGGTATGATACTTTTCAAAAAGCACAACTCTAGAAGACACTGTTTTCCACAGGATTCACCTGGAGAAACTGGCAGCCCATGGCATGGCTGGGTGCCCTCTTCACTAGGTAAAAAACTGGCTGGGAGACCGGGCCTAGGGAAAGGCGGTGAAAGAAATTGGTGGTTGCATCCAGTTGGTGGCCTGTGTTTAACATCTTTATCAATGACTCAGACTAGGGGATGGAGCGCACCCTCAATCAGTTTGCAGAAAAAAACCCAAGCTGGCTGGGAGTGTTAATCTGCTGGAGGGGAGGCAGGCTCTGCAGAGGGATCTGGACAGGCTGGATGGATGTGCCAAGGCCAGCTGCAGGAGGTTCAACAAGGTGAAGGGCCGGGTCCTGCACTTTGGCCACAACAGCCTCATGCAGCTCTACAGGCTGGGGGAAGAGTGGCTGGAAAATTGCCAGTGGAAAAGGACCTGGGGGTGCTGATACAGGTAACTGAACATGATCCCTGTGTGCCCAGGTGGCCAAGAAGGCCGATGGCATCCTGGCCTGTATCAGCAATAGTGTGGCCAGCAAGACCAGGGCTGTGATTGTCACCCTGTTCTCAGCACTGGTGAGGCCACAGCTCTAATCCTGTGTTCAGTTCAGGATCTCTCAATTCAAGAAAGACATTGAGGTGCTGGAGCGTGTCCAGAGAAGGGCAGCAGAGGTGGTGAAGAGTCTGGAGGAGCACAAGTGTTATGAGGAGCAGCTGAGGAAGCTGGGGGTGTTTAGCCTGCAGAAAGAGAGGCTCAGGGGAGACCTCACTGCTCTCTACAACTGCCAGAAAGGAGACTGCAGCCAGGTGCAGGTCGGGCTCTTCTCCCAGGCAACCAACAACAGGACAAGAGGAAATGGCCTCAAGCTGCACCAGGTGAGGTTCAGCTTGGACATCAGGAAGAATTTTTTCACCGAAAGGGTTGTCAGGTCACTATCCCAGAGGGTATTTAGAAGACATGCAGATGTGGTAGTTGGGGACATGGTTCACTGATGGCCAGTGCTGGGTTAATATTTGGACTCTGTTCCTAGAGGTCGTTTTCAGTGTAAAAGCATCTATAAAAAACCCCCATACCTCCCCAATTTGAAATTTAATTTAACTATGCTTTATTTAATTTTTCAGTCTTAGAGAATAGGGAGCTTTCCTGAGCAAATTGAGAGAATATAGAATATGCTATGTCTCTCAGCATCCCACAAACTGTGCAGTGACTCTAATACTTGAAATCTCTTTGCAATTTAAGGCTTTGAAATTCAAATAACTACTCTCTTCTACAGAATCCTGAACTGCAAAATGTCCTGGTATCACACTGAGATGATCTGCTTTGCTAGGATGGTTAGCATCTAAACAGAGAAAATAACCTGTGCTGACCAACACAACCCAGTCAGGCTGTTGTGTACAGAGGCATGAATGCTTCTTGAAATTTTTTTCTAAACTGAAGCTTTACTTTCTGCTGAGAGGCTTTGATGTCACCGGAAAAAGCACAGAAGGTGAGACTGTTACATGTCAGAGCCAGGAGGGATGGTTTAGACAGGTAGAGGAATTTACAAAGTCTTCATGACTATCTGAGACAATCTTTCAAAGTGTTTCAAATGTAGAGGCTGTCCTACAGTATGTGGTGAAAAAAATGTTTCCTACACTTGAGATGAGGCCATAACACCATGTGATGCATGGTATACCAGGCAGGTTTCACATCTGGCATCAGCCTGGCTTTTTTTCTGTTTCCTGGCACTTACTGCTTTCAGTAATGTGCTCAGACCAATGCTGGCAGGTCCTCGACCTGGTTAGAATGGACTCCTAACCAGCACAGTCACAGAAATTTGCTTTAAAAATTAAATGCTTGAACATGCTATTACCAAAATATATATGCAAGCAAGTAAATCTGGCATGCAGATCTCCTTGTTAATCAGGATTACTTTATTACTATGCAAGTCAACCCACTGGAGATTTACAAAAATCAAGATGGTATCTCCACCCTGCTGCAGGTGTGTTGAACAAGACAGAAAGTGAAGGCAGAAATTCAGGTGTGGGAAGCACTGAACATCTCTTTCCTGGGAGCTACTCCACACAATTTCAGAAATTCACTGAACATCTCTTTCCTGGGAGCTACTCCACACAATTTCAGATGTGAGACCACGACTGCTTAGGACACATACCTGGCTGTAGCTCTGGATGGCACCTCTGGGCTGACTGCTGCGGGACGGGAGCTGGGCGGACGCTGTTTCGCCCAGGGCGAGGGTCTGGTTGCTGTGGTAGCTGGCTGAGTACTGGAAGGATCCTTCAGGTTTGGAATTGAGCTGGAGTGCACTCTGGGAGAGGAGGCTGGGCCCTGTGGGGACAGGATTTGAGAGCAGTCAGAAAGCCTCAGTGAAAGAGCATACCTGTATTATCTGTCAAATGAGTCTTGAAATGATCAGATATATCTGGCTTCAGATTTTCAGAATTTGACTTTTCAGTAATAAAAATAGATGCATTACTTTGTTTCATTACCACTCAGTCATCATGTTGAAGCAACAGACCACATTGCTTTCTTTGCAAGAAATGTACGGTTTCGACTGGTGAAGAAATTCTATGCATGAACAAATCCAACCGTACTATTTGATAAAGAACTCCTGCTTTTCAACTCAGAATTGTTGATGAGGTTTTTTGTTGTTTTTTTTTCCCTAAGGATAAGCCTTGTTTATTTCTCTTAATTATATCCAGTCGTTCTGCCTGGGAAATGCTAACTTGTCCCTCCCTGAGCCCCCAGCACATTAGATCTATTGATTACTGCCACTGTCCTGTACATAGAGCGATGTAATACTTTGGTGCCTGTAGGGATGGATGGCAGCCTTTCAAATATTAATTGCTCTTCTCATCATGCAGGACACACCCTGATCTCAGTGGATCTTTGACGACTATTTTTCAGCTGTCTTATCTTCCCCACCACAGCACTGCACAGCAGGAGAGCCAAGTACAGGCAGCAAGCCTAAATTGGGGCTGCCAGACTGAAGGGCATGTCAGACCATGAACATTGGTACTTTCCACAGTTACTTAGTAGTTCTGTGGAACTGAAACATGTTCTAATCTTCCTTAGATTCACATACAAGTGATTTAGCTTACCATATGCACATAGCAAATTTCCCAATTTTTTCACACAGGAATCAAGTGCACCTGCAGCAAATTTGCAGATGACACCAAGCTGAGTGATGCAGTTGCCACACCTGAAGGATGAGATGCCATCCAGAGGGACCTGTACACGCTCAAGAAGTGGTCCCATGAGAACCTCATGAGGTTTACCAAGACCAAGTGCAAGGTGCTGCTCGTGGGTCGGGGTAAACCCTGGTATCAACCCAGGATGGGGATGAACAGATCCAGAGCAGCCCTGCCCAGAAGGACTTGGGGGTGCTGGAGAGGCTGGACATGACCCAGCCATGTGCACTCACAGCCCAGAAACCAAACGTGTCCTGGGCTGCATCAAGAGCAGTGTGGGCATCAGGTGAGGGAGGGGATTCTGCCCCTCTGCTCTGCTCTGCTCTGCTGAGACCCCACCTGCAGGGCTGCACCCAGCTCTGGGCTCCTAGCACAGGAAGGACATCTGTTGGAGCAAGTCCGGAGGAGGGCCACTAATTTATATGGAGCATCTCTCCTACAATGAAAAGCTAAGAGAATTGGGATTGTTCAGTCTGGAAAAGTAAAGGCTTCGGGGTGACCTAATTGTGGCCTTCCAGCACTCGAAGAGAACCCACAAGAAAGATGGAGAGGTACTTTTTATAAGGGCATGTAGTGACAGCACAGTGGCTTCACATTGACAGAGTAGCTTTAGATTAGCTGTTAGGAAGAAATTCTTCCCTGTGGTGGTGAGGCACAAGTTGTCCAAAGAAGCTGTGTATAACCCATCACTGGAAGTGCTCACAGCCAGATGAGATGGAGCCCTGAGCAACCCAGTCTAGTTAAAGATGTCCTGATGCAGGCTCCCCAGCCTGTTCTGTTCTGTTGGAACCAGATGATCTTAAAGGTTCTTTCTGACCCAAACCACTCTGTCATTGTATGATTCTATGATACACTGAGAGCTACATTAAAGAATACACACTTAATCCTCTCTCTGTCTTCACTTTTATTAGTCTCTTTCGGTGTCTGGGCCCAGGAAGTGAAATACAAGAGGAGGAAAAAGGGTTATACCTTGGCCATTGCATAGGTTACCTTCAACCCAACAGCTGCCATCTAAAGCACACTCAGTGGCTCCACAGGGATGACAGGTTCATCTTCTGGTTAGCACTAACAAGCTCACAAGAGCGCAGAAGGTGACACAAGACTTAAGAGATGTTAAATGATTACAGTGATTTTGCTCCTACAGAACATGTGATAAGTTCGGTTTTAAACAGATACACAATGGAAAAATTCTAATGAATTTACCAGAAATAACTTCCAGTACATTCCTGATACAAAGGCAGTTTTTATGACCTTTAAGTTCTTTGCTATGAGGATGTAAAACTGTTCCAAAAAGATTTCCACTTAGCAAACGTGCAAACAACCCCACCCCCGAATTACACGGAGAGTGTTTTTTCTTCTAGCCTATTTCTCAGAAATGGCAGACCCATTAGAACTGCTATTTTCCAAATCCAACCTGAAGTGCTCGTATTATCAACAAATGGTAGTAGGCTATGTAAAGAGGAAGTGTTTGCATCTAAACGTAGACTGGGATTTTGACACTATTTTACATACCAACACAATTTATACTGCAAAATCAACTGCATTCATCAGAACGGTTGAGATACAGAACTATTTTAGAATGTAAGTTCTGGTCCCTATATTTTCCTTACAAGTACAGAAGGAGCTAGAGCTCCATGTATGCTATGAGGCCAGTAAAAATGTATCACATCCACAGGAGAGCTGAATTTAATCCTCTGTGGCTGCTTATAAATCCAGCCTTTGGTACTTTCCATTCCCTGGCTCTGCAAATAGGGTTTATTTAGCATTTTCCATTTAACTGGTTTTGTTGCAAAATTTCTTCTTTAATGAAAGAAATTCTTTCCCAGATTTTTTTTTTTNTATTATCAACAAATGGTAGTAGGCTATGTAAAGAGGAAGTGTTTGCATCTAAATGTAGACTGGGATTTTGACACTATTTTACATACCAACACAATTTATACTGCAAAATCAACTGCATTCATCAGAACGTTTGAGATACAGGACTATTTTAGAATGTAAGTATATTTTCCTTATTTTTTTCCACCCTATATTTTCCTTACAAGTACAGAAGGAGCTAGAGCTCCATGTATGCTATGAGGCCAGTAAAAATGTATCACATCCACAGGAGAGCTGAATTTAATCCTCTGTGGCTGCTTATAAATCCAGCCTTTGGTACTTTCCATTCCCTGGCTCTGCAAATAGGGTTTATTTAGCATTTTCCATTTAACTGGTTTTGTTGCAAAATTTCTTCTTTAATGAAAGAAATTCTTTCCCAGATTTTTTTTTATTTTAAGAGCATAAAGAAAATACATGCTTAGTTCTAAAAAGATCTGCAGGATTTATTTCAATCTTTTGGATTTTGAATTTTCACTCTTTCTATGATCAACTGATGAACAAGATCAAGTTCAGAAATTTCACAGAAGCCTAACTTTCCATGAGAAGCAAAAGTTGCAAGAAGAAAGCAATTTTTGTGCATGAAAGTGTTTGTACTCATTCTGAAAGTAATTATGCTGTGACATTTCTAAAGCTTAAATAATGATTAAACTATCACATGCTATGAATGCAATATGTTTAAATTTTCATTGCATCTGGCTTTCAAGTGCTGCTTTCATATTACTGTGGCTCACTAGGGGATTTACATTGCCAGCTAGAAACACATACATAGGTTCCCTGCACCAGTTTAAACATTTCCATGCACTTAAAGAAACTTTTCCAACCCCTTGAAAAAAAGAATGTAAAAAGTTTGGCACACATAGTTTGAGGTTCACTAAAATATTGGTTTTGTTTAGCAGTTTTTATTTTGTACTTTAACAAGCAGTAATGAACAAATAAAACACACATACATTTCAATAATTACAAAGTAACTTGAGAGAGACAGATATTTTAAATAAGCCTGGAATTTTAAATAAGCCCAAGCAACTGTAGTATAGAGTCATGGCTGCTCACCTGTAAATAGCAAAGCCCTAAATCAAGCATACAAACTACAAGATACATTTGAGATCAATCAATGTGACCATGAAAAAACAGGAGTTCGTTTTTCAGGGACTACAAGCAGTCCCACCTTGTCTGATAGGGAAAAGATGGATTGCTTTTCTCATTAACATTCTTGAGATTTCAATCTGAAGGTAGAACTGAACCTTCTGAAGAGCCTGCAGCTCACTCAGAAGACAAGTTTGTTTGTGTCCTGTACAGTGATGGCTCTTGCCAATAATTTACCATTTCTTCCAGACTAGAATTTAAACTCTGTTATGTTGGTATAAGAAAGCATTCACCCAATTTTTCATTTGCTTTCAGAAGAGTTAAGGCAGCTGGAAATTCTCTATTTTCAGCTATGCACTGGAAATCACTAGTTAACTGCTAGCACACTTAAGTCTTAGTGGTTCCCTTAATGAGACATAATTACTGCAATTGTTCAATTTAAAACAAACACTTCAGGCTTCCTAAGATTTAGTATAGCAGGTATCAATGATCTGCAGTATTGCTTTAACATTTTGTACTATGTTTGGTTTCTATTTGAGGGTATGGGGAAGATAAAAATACCTGTTCTCCCTTATGTTTTCACCACCACATAAAAAAAATATTTTCCTTGTGGAAGAATATTGATGTTGGATGATTCAGGGTTGATAGTACCAATTTTTCACTGATTCACTTTGTGCCGCTCTCCTCCTTTATTAAAACGGTAGAAGTAAGAGTGAAAATTTAGGAAACGAAGTCAGAGCCATCATACTGCAAGAGACACTGCTGTGGACTGACTTCCAATGATGGAGCAGGGTAGAGCAATCAACTCTTTACCTTGTCTCTGGTTGGAGGACAGGTACTGCAGACAATACCTTCCTCTTCCTCTTCAGCTTGAGCAGAGCAGTGTGCAAGCCTCACTGGGTTGCTCACCGTGGCCTCTGTAAGCCAGCTGAGAAAGGAGCTGGAAGGAGAGGGACAGGGTGGTGTCTTGCTTGGGACATAAAGTGCACTTAAGTAGGGGAAAGAGCTCTGTGCTGGAGCACAGAGAAGACCAGGCAAGAAGTGAACAGATGTAGATGGAGGATATGCTTACATCCGGGGGGCCAACCCACAAAGAAACTTCAAAGGTGTTAGAGAGCAGAGGACTTTTCTAGGAATCGGAGAAGGGAAACAGGAATTTCTGTTGTGGTTTGGAAGCCCAGGTGCTGGAAGGCATGACAGGGTTAGAGGAAAATGATTCTCCCATTCAGGCAGGGAGGAGAGGGGGCGTTCTGTGAAGCCCATTCCCTTAGTTTATATTTCACACGTCTCTTACTGGCAGTTATGCTGGTTATTATATGGCTATTAATTTTTGTATTGCAGTACTTACCAATTGAAGAGATGTGGAGGACCTGAAAGTACCTTGCACGCTTAGTCCAGGCCAAATGGGGAGAGGAGCAGAGGCAGTGCTCTCTTACTAAAGAGAACAGCACTGAGGCCCACACTTGGTGTCTTCCTGCCACACTGCACGGGACCAAACAGTCTGACATTGCACTGACCAGCAATTCTTGGCACTGAGCACCCTGCATATGGCCATCTGTGTAACCTGGTGAGCTCCAGGCTCCAGACAAACCACAGCAGAGGAGAGCTCCCAAGCATCTGCTGCTTCTGCCAAGGGGGAACAGGGGGAAGCAGGAGGCCAGGGTTGCAGGGTGAGCCCCATGGCACAGCTGGCACTGGGAGGGACAGGGATCTGCACTGGCAGGATTCCTTCAGGGGCCACTGCTTTTCCCTCTGAAGATACAACGTGCAATGCTGCAATAAGGTGCAGTGTAGCTATTTAAAAACCAAACTAAGGAAGTGAGTGGTCTTAAGTGATGAGACTGTTCGTAATTCAAGGACATCACAGTAAGAGTTGATTACGGGAAACAAAATGATGCAAGGAGTCCAGGCTACTATTGTCATTCATGGCTGGCTCAAAGTGAGGAAAAAATGAAATTATGAAAATATTTGTCTTTTTAATTTTCAAGAGCAACATTTTCTTTGAAAATAAAGTATTTTTCCTGTCATTTCTGCTCTCTTCATGTCCTCTTCTTTCTGATGTCATTCAGGGTAAAAAAAAAAAACAAAAACAAAAAACCAAACCAATGAAAGAAAATCACAACCCAAAAATTTAATTTTTGATTTATTTTTTAAATAAATTATTCTTGAATGGCAAGTCTTTGCAAGCAAAAATATTTTAAATGGCAGAGCAGCAAAATACTAGGATACTTCCCAGTACCTGCTTATACTGTTCTAGGTAAAAAAAAAACAAATCAAACCAAAACCAACAAAGACCAAAGTGCATCAACACAGTTCTGAATTTTGATCCAATGAACAGTCATTAATGCAGACTGAGGCTTCAGTGAGAGATTACAAAAAATTGGCATCAGCATCAACAGTAGTTGAAGGGATGGGAATCTTGTTTGGGAATCAGAGCTGGTCAGTCATCAAATGTTTTCTTCCATTCCACCTGAGGGTAAGAACTTGTCTAGTGACCACACAAGGAGCAGAGCTCACGTGAATCAGTGCATGGTGGTCCGGTGGTCATAAGCAGAAGAATATTTCATATAAGAAAGCCAGTAGGAACTTGGGCTCCAAGGAGCTTACCAGTGTCAGAAGATGAGCAATTTTCTAAGTGCTGAGAGACTGCTACAGTACACTGACATTGATTAGAGATGGGGGCAATAAAGCTCATCCTATTAAATTTGTAGTATTTGTAATACTACCAGATCACGAGTGAGGTTTTAAAAACAAACACATTCTGGAATCATAGAATTGTTAAGGCTGAAAAAGACCTCCAGGATCATTGAGTCCAACCTTTGACTGAACACCTCTTTCTCAACAAAATCACAGCACTAAGTGCCACTTCCAGTCATTTCTTGAACACTTCCAGGGATGGTAACTCCGCCACCTCCCTGGGAAGCTTCTTCCAATGCTTAACCACCCTTTCAGTGAAAAATTTCTTCCTGATGTCCAAGCTGAACCTCACCTGGTGCAGCTTGAGGCCATTTCCTCTTGTCCTGTTGTTGGTTGCCTGGGAGAAGAGCCCGACCTGCACCTGGCTGCAGTGTCCTTTCTGGCAGTTGTAGAGAGCAGTGAGGTCTCCCCTGAGCCTCTCTTTCTGCAGGCTAAACACCCCCAGCTTCCTCAGCCGCTCCTCGTAACACTTGTGCTCCTCCAGACTCTTCACCACCTCTGCTGCCCTTCTCTGGACACGCTCCAGCACCTCAATGTCTCTCTTGAATTGAGAGATCCTAAACTGAACACAGGATTAGAGCTGTGGCCTCACCAGTGCTGAGAACAGGGTGACAGTCACTGCCCTGGTCTTGCTGGCCACACTATTGCTGATACAGGCCAGGATGCCACTGGTCACTCTCCTGGATCATGTTCAGCCAGCTGTCAAACAGCACCCCCAGGTCCTTTTCCACTGGCAATTTTCCAGCCACTCTTCCCCCAGCCTGTAGAGCTGCATGAGGCTGTTGTGGCCAAAGTGCAGGACCCGGCCCTTCAGCTTGTTGAACCTCCTGCAGCTGGCCTTGGCACATCCATCCAGCCTGTCCAGATCCCTCTGCAGAGCCTGCCTACCCTGCAGCAGATTAACATTCCCAGCCAATTTATTGTCAACCATCAGCTTGCTGAGGGTGCACTCCATCCCCTAGTCCAGATTCTTGATAAAGATATTAAATAGGACTTTCTCCAGTCCTGGCGACAACTGACTGGCCACCAACTGGATGCAGCAACATTCACCACAACTCTTTGGGTCTGGCCACTGTTCCAGTCTTTAGCCCAGGGAAGAGTGCACCAGTCCAAGCCATAGGCTGCCAGTTTTTCTAGGAGAATGCTGTGGGAGGGTCTATCAAAAGCTTTACTGAAGTCCAGGTAGATTAAATCCACAGTCTTTCCCTCATCCTCAAGGCAGGTCACCTGGTCACAGAAGGAGATCAGGTTGGTGAACAGGACTTGCCTTTCCTAAACCTGTGGTGGCTGGGCCTGATCCCCTGATTGTCCGGTATGTGCCATGTGATCACACTCAGGATAATCTGTTCCATCATCTTCCCCAGCACCAAGGTTGGGCTGACAACCCTGTAGTTCCTCCTTCAAACACTTCTTGTAGACAGGCATCACATCTGCCAACTTCCTGTTATCTGGGACCTCTCTGATCAACCATCATGATAACTGATGATAAATGATGGAGAGTGGCTGGGTGAGCTTTTCTGCCAGCTCCCTGAGCACCCTCTGGTGAATCCCATCCTGCCCCATATAGACTTGTGAGTGTCTAAGTGGCACAATAGGTCACTCACAACTTCCTCCTGCATTGCAGGAGGTCTATTCTGCTCCCCATGCCTGTCTACCAGCTCAGGATTCTGGTTGTCCTGAGGATAATTGGTCTTTCTGATAAAGGCTGAGGCAAAGAAGGCATTAAATACCTCAGCCTTTTTCTCATTCTTGGTGGCAATGTTCCCCCTCCTGCCCAAATCCAATAATGTATGGAGATTTTCCTTGGCCCTCCTTTTGTTGTTAATGTATTTATAAAAACACATTTTATTATCTTTCACAGCAGCTGACAGATTGAGTTCTAGCTGAGCTTTTGCCTTTCTCATTTTCTCTCTGCATGACCAAACGACATCTTTGCAGTCTTTCTGACTTGCCTACCCCTTCTTCCAAAGGTCATAAATTCTCCTTTTCCTCCCGAGTTCCAGCAAAAGCTCCCTCTTCAGCCAGACTGGCCTTCTTCCCCATCAGCTCATCTTTTGGCATATAGGGTTGGCCTACTCCTGTGCCATTAAACTTTCCTTCTTGAAGTGTGTCCAGCCTTACTGGACCCCTTTTTTCTTAAGGATAGTTTCCCAAGGGGAAGTCTGATAAGAATTAAGTACAATCGGTACTTGAGATACATATTTAAACTACAGGAGAGAGCAAGTTAAGGTTGTAGGAGTGTGGATTAACTCTGTTACATACTCAGAGATCTCTGTATTTTTTCCGTCTCACATTGTAGCACTGTTGCTGTGTCACAAAGCTAAATACTCAGATGAATGTGGGTTTCTTGTAAAGGAGGAACTTCCAAAAAGAAACAACAGAAATTGCTCTCTCGGGGATATCACTGACAATCTATCCCTAGTGTCTGGCTGTCAAACATCTGAAGACTTGCTCCTGTTTCCAAATCCTTAGACCACAGTATCTTAGGGAATACTTGAAACATTTTAGCTTTGCAGTATCTAACGATTCAAGATAATACTACAGCAATAGTATGGTCAATCTCCAAAACAAACAAATAAAACAAAACAAAGGCTGAATTATGAAACAGGGTTAATGTATTACACTACAGAGCAGAATTTATTGTGGAACAAGCATTCAGTAACACATTATTTGATAGTTGTTCCATTATAAAATAAATATCAGATAATGACAAGTTACATACAGTGCTATATTATTGCCAGGTAAGGGTATGATTAATTCAGTATTCCAAATCTATGCAATAATTACCTCTGAATTGGCTAAAATAATTACAGTACAAACAACAGAAACATCTACCTAGTCCCCCTCCATGAGGTAATTGCATGTTTGTTACTTGAGTTTTTCATATCAAGTTACAAACAAAAATAGCAGGCAAGTGAAAGGAGAAGGGTTTTTTCTTCTTCTTGAGATTTCAAGTCAGTTGGCTTCCCATTTGCTTCTCCAAGTAGTAAAGTGTGGCACTACTATTGTGCTATACATCTCCATTTGGTCAGTCATCTATTACGATGCCAGTTCTAATTGACAAAGGAAATAGACCAAAACGTGCTCGAACGACCATTTAATTAGCTCCCATACCAATTATAAACAACACTTCACTCACCTTCGATCAACTGACAAAAGTAGTAATGATAAATTATAGAGTAAGTGTAAATAAAGTGGTTTTAATTAGTGTAATTAATCACTTCACACATTCTTCAACCTGCTTTGCTCATTTGGATAACAGTTGAAAGAGAAACACTGGCAAAGCTCCTTTAATGTCCTTTAAACATTCATTTACAGAGTTAATAGGTTGAGGTGCCTCACATCCCATCGAGAGGAACCACCTCCTAACTGTTAATGTATGCCTAATTAAGGATCTCAAATACCAAAAAGTCATCACTTACTTGTTTCTTCTGCCTCCCAGGTCATTTAGTTGGAGTGCAAAATATCGATTCCTACCCTACAACCTACTTTTTTGTTAGTTCATTAAAGGGCCTGTACTCTGAGTAGGCAGCTGCCAACCCCTCCTAAAGCTGAGTTGTATTTGTTGCCCAATTTTCCAAAGGAATGGATAATTTAAAAAGAACAGCATAACAAGAGAACTTTTGATGGTAACGTGCCGTGCCCTTCCACAGTATCTGACATTAGAGAAGAGGTGATGATAGGTAATGACAAGGTGGAAAGACCTACTCCTGGTGATACTAAATTCTTTGGTATCTCACTGGTACATCCTGTTTTCTAAGTCCTCCTCCCAGAATTAAGCTGCTCCATCTGGGACAAGGAGTAAACTTTCCTTCCAAATCAGAAGGGTAAGGAACGTTTATTTGTCTGCTTTAACCCCCTGCATTGCACTATGTCCTATTTTTGAGGTCATCTGAAACATTCCTTGAAGGAACTCTCTCTTAGGATGGTTTTGGAAAGCAGAGGAATTGAGAGAGCAGTAGGGAGGCCCTGCAAGTACCACGGAGGGTGGCAAGAAGCGGTGACAATGCCACATAGGTACAGACCTTCTCCATTTTCTGGTCTCCAGGGAAGTTGTGAGAAATGCAAGGTGAGACTAGCAGAGGCACGGGGCAATGAGGAAAGTCCTTGGGAACCAGCTAACAGAACTTTGTGGCAATCATAAAAGGAAGACATTTTCTTAATTACAGACAGAAAAGGGAGAGATTCAACCAAGGCAAAACTTAAAATCTGCAGTTGGAAATACAACTTGTCAGCTGCAACTGGTCAAACAGATTCTGTAGGAAAAGAAGGGTTTTCAAGGCACCTGTTAGTCTGACCTCAAATAGAAGATAACAAGCAGCTCTCCTATAACAACAGTAATAAGCATGGCACCCATTCTCCCTCCAAATCTTAGACTAGAACTAGAATAAGTCTAGGATAATATTTCAACATCTACCTTCTAGGAGATATTAAATATTAAATATATCAGTAACTTCATATTACAAGAAAAAATGCCAAGGTTGCAATATAGCAAAGGAATTCTACACCCTAGAAATGAAGAAAGTTGAAGGGCAAAAAAAAGGCAGAGGGAGGGGAGGAGGGGGGACACCAACTGCATACTTAAAACGAATAAATAAATGGTAATACTTTAAATGCTTAATCACAAGCAGCTCCCTTGTTATGAACCAAACACATCTCTTTAGATGAGAGGCAGCAATTCATAAATGAGTACACTAAAAACAAACTTGTTTTACAAAAAAGGAAAGTAATTTATATGCAATGCCATGCTCTACCAGCAGTAAGAGGGCTATGTTCTACCTACAAACACAGAAAAGGGCTTTAGTACTGCTATAGAATGTATTCTTAGGTACTGGAAAATAGGATTTTGTGGAATGCATTCCAAGTGTGGAATGAGTTCATTTTCATCCAAGAGTTCTATAAATTACATATATCTGGAGAAATTATGCAAAATCTAGGCTGATACCATTATATAAGTGAACAATACAAGGATATCCCTTCTAACTCTCCTTCTGACCTAATTACTATTGGAAAGAAAGAGGAAGAACCATTTATTTCAAGAGTAAGTGAACTGGAAATAGAAACTAATTTAATTAGATGCTGATTATCTTATGCTTTTTACACAAGGTAACACTTCTGCCAATATTGTAAGAAGAAAACAGGAGCATCTTCTAGGATTTGAAATAATAAATATCTACTCCAAGGGATAGCAAAGCACCATAAATGTCCTCAAGAAGTAGTACAAAAATATAAGACTTGAAGAGCATAGAGAAAAAATAAGTTTGCATTCCATCCAAACAGCAAATATTTCTTTTTTGATTCCTGGATTTTTTTTTTAACCTCATGGAATAAGGTAACATAGCAAAGCCTAAGTAATCCTGACATAATAGGGTAACTTCAGTGTTAACTACTCAGTATATATTTTGGTTTTTATACCATATCGTGCATAGCATTAGTCCAGATGTTTGTATGAAATGTAAAACCAGCCAAATCTTCTTTCATAAGCCATCCTGGGTAATGTTTGACAGCGGGAAAAATCTGGAGTTCCATTACTACTGAGAGAAATTACTGAAGATGCTGGAGACCAGGACCGAAATACATGAACTGAGCAAGAATAGATCAATACATATTTAAGCTCAGAACACAGAAGCTGGCCTTGTCTTTGTTTTTCTTCTGTTTGTTTGTTTTGTTTTTAATAGAAAATCTATCCTCAAATCTATCTATCCTGAGTTCAAGGGCCAACTAAGTCCTACTAATGCGAGTTTTTCATTGACCCCAAGAATAAGACAATTTTTTTAATCTGGTAGAAGATTAATCATATTTTATGAAATTACTTGTTAAACCCTGCAGATATTGAAATCAGATAGTCTCTGAACAAGATAATTTATCATTGGCCATTAGGACAATGAGCTTTATTGGAGCAATAGATAGACACAAGAAAAAGACAGGCAGCAAGGAGGATAACTAAATTACATTTCTCCATCACAGAAGACACAAAGAGGAAAAATAGTACCCTCGAGCCTTTCTGATGCTGCTTCTGTGAAACTTTGCAACACGAGGAGTGGCAGAACACTGCACTGTACAGAAGCTTGCTCTCCATTAAAATATCACTGTGGAACCACAGGAGAACAGTACCTGAGTAGGGCTCCTTATTGGGATTGGATACATCTGCAGAAGTGAGCAGAAGAAATTTGCATACAGGAAACTCCAACGCAGAAGGAACTGCCATGTTTCCATTTGAGATACCCTGGGTTTTGGCATTAAAAAATGTTATTTTTTAACTTTTGTTTTCATTATCAGTCTCCCATTTTTAAAGGAATAACTACATTAAAAATGGTGTGTGGGCTTTGTTTACACAAAAAAAAAGGGCCAACTAAGTTAAGAACATATTTTTGCATTATTAAATCCTATTTTTTTGAAGTGTTTTATACCTGTGAAAACCAGCTGTGAACATCAAGTGTTTCTAGTCACCCTCTGTGCCTAGTGCAGCCTAAAATTGCTATCAATAGTACTAAACTAATGTGCTCCTTTTTTATTACCAGGAAATAAAATCAGATGTTTACAGACATCACACAAATGTGATGCACATGGAAGCTGAATGCATTATCAGAAAAAAAAAATCAAACAGACAAATCTCCTCTGATAGACCTAAATTAGACTGCTGAAAAAAAAAAATAAAAGTTGCCCAACAGCTTCTGATTATAAAAGCCTATAAAACCCCTCAGATATATGAGTCTAATACAAAAGACATCAGCAGATCTATTACATTATTATGTTGTTCTATGAACACAACTACTAGCACAAAACAGGTTTCCTCTTCTCATGCAAAGTAGAACTGCATTTTTTCCAGACCTTTGACAGGCTTAAATCCTGAATCTTTTCTGTCCACAAAAGAAAATGACTATTTGGTCTCTGAGATGAGCCAGCTCAGAATGTGTTTAGCTCGGCCTCAGAAGTCAATTAAAAAGTAAGTCAAAAAGGTCAAAATTTTATTACAATCTTTTTCATCTGCCAAAACCTCCTCTGCCATAAACCGGAAAGTATACCCTTCTGTTTTCTCTCTCTGTGTCCACACAAATGTGCCCCACTCTCTGCTCTCACACTGTCCTCAGAAAATGCATTTCTCCATTTATAAGGCCAGAATGGAAGAAACGGAAGCAGCTCTCTCATCTGCGTTACCACAGAAGTCACAAAAATCCTACTTGATTGAGAGCTGTGTAAACTGCATGTAGCACAACAAGAATCAAAACCAAGTCCACACCTGCCAAAATTTTCTCTTCCACATACATCATTTTACATAGGCTAACAAGCCAAGTACCTCTGTTTCCAGGGCTGCATCTCCACAGTGCTTACGCTCACAAGCTGGCACCGGCAGATCCCAGAATGATGTGGCTCTTGGCACTCCTGCCTGTGCCGAGTGTGCAGGCACTGGCATTGCCACTGAGGCAGGAGTAGGGTGAGTGGTTTGTCAGTCTGTCGTGGGGATGTGGGTGCATTTGTTTCCTGGCCCGCACTACAGGCACAATATTTACTGATGTTCTTTTGCGCTGTAGGTTCGGATGCCAAAAGCCTTTCTTTGTTCTGCTCCTACAGATGCTACTATAAGTCACTGTCATTTCCTAACGAGTTTCAGTAGCTGCTTCCTGCAGTGGATGAGGGAACACCTGGTTGCCTGTAAAGGATTTGTGCCTGACACAGACTAAGCATTACAAGCTGATCATTACCTCCTATCCATCTTCAATGTTGCTACTAATTGTTCCTGCTGGTCTTGACTCTCTTCTTTCCATTTCCCCCCTCCATGTATGTTTTATCTGCTGTTACTGCTCTTTTTTTTGTTGTTGCTGTTACTATTTTGTACTACATTACTAGAGCTAAATTGTGAAGGGTTGTTTTCCTTAGGCATGGATTTTAAGTCAGTTGCACAGCATTAAATGACACCAGATACCAAAATCAGACTCATCACAGGACAAGTTCAGAGACATGAAGTAATATTGTGATATCAGTACAAAATTTATATATAAAACATGTTTCTTCCTGCAGATATAAGTAAACTCCAAGAAAATCCATGTTACAGATCACAGCACATTGAAAGGAAAATTCAGCTTGTAGGCTGCTGTGCAGAAATTGAGGGAAATTAGAAATTCCTTATTTGCAATGTTCTCATAGTGTTACCTCTGGACTACCAACATGACACAACAATGCACAATCTGGGTTTGCTTCTAGTTAATGGGAAAAAATGTGGAAAGTCAGGATAGTAAGGTCACTTATATGCAGAAAATGTGTGTGGGTTTTGGGGGATTTTGATGGATTTTTTTTTCTTTTTGTCTCTGAGGACGAATGATCATCTGTTTTGGGAACAAGCACTAAGGCTTTATTGCATGCCATGTAATAAATGATAAAATAAAAGATAAAGGAAGAAGATAAAAGATGGGAATTGAAACAAGAAAGGACACAAAAGACAAGGATGTGGTAAGACAGAAATGGGTTGTTTAGGGAAAGATGGGGTACTAAGAAAAGGCAAGAGAGCATAGGAAGGGAGAAGGCTGGATATTAAGATGGTGTGAGTGTCTCCAGCTGGAGAACTTCCTGACGAGAGGAAATTGCAAGAGGCAGCCTGCAGAAGTTTAGGTCCAACAATAAGGGTATGTACTGGCCCATCAGTTTTGAACAGCACTTCTGCCAGTGGCTTCTAGTGCTTTCCCCCTAGAAGCCTATAAACTCACCCAGACACCTACCAATCCACAGAAGGGCTGCAGAAGAACTGAGACGACTGAAGCCCCGCACAGGAGGGTGCCCACAGCAACTTCTGTGCCACCCCTGAGGAAAGCAGGGAAAGCATGAACTCCTTCCCTGAACACTGATGGTTCATTCAGCCTTCACCAGGTTTCCTGCTTGCAAGAGCCACACATGAACTTGAAGACAGGCAGCAATCTGAAGAGTAACAAGATCAGCTGGACCTGAGTCCACCCTGAAGCAGATACCAAAGTCTGTCAGGAATCTTGGTGGTGACAGCCCATACTGTGACTCTGCTCCTAAGTTTGGTCTCCTGCCTGCATAAGGCAAGTGGCCAAAAAGGAAAACTTCACTCATGCCCTTAAAATAAGAACACTGACATGGATTTATCAGGATGTGATATGCCAGCAACAAAGACGTGCCTGTTATAGCAGCCCCATACCCAGAAGGGCAGAGGTGATGGGGTACTGCATGACACTGTTTGAGCTACCTCTCTTCATGGTGCTATTCTCAATGCCTTTGAGCTCTGCCTGTGACAGAGAATGAAAACAATAGAGTCCAAGCTTAGGATGCTGAGTGCTGATGGAGCATTTCTTGAGGCTGCACTGGCTGTAAACACTGATGCTGAGATGTAAGAGGTGGCTCTCAGCAGCACTAGAGCCGACTTCATTTCATCAAATCCTAATGTCTTAGTGGGGTGTAGCAATGAATCTACAGAAGCTTTTCATGGTAAGACACTCATCTCCTGCTGAGGATTGCCCCAGGAAACCAGGTATCTGTTTGTGATCAGCCAGTGGCTATCACAATGTTAAATGACTTAATAGTTATTTCATGCTCACACTTAAGGTGACTAAGGCCAGAAAGGGAGATGGGTAAAGGAAACAACATCTTATCCCCATTTCTAAGAAATCCACATATTTAACAACTACTTCAAAAGACTCAATTTGACTCACACTTGAGATGATTCCTTTACAACTTTCTCTGTGAGAACATACAATGAACAATGGTGAAACGACCCTTTGAAAAGTGGTGTCCCACTTTCAGAGATTTACTCCATTACAAACTGGGCAAAGATGACTTTAAAACCGCAAGGTTTTGAAGCAAAGATTGGCCAAAGGCTTGTTTTGGAAAAGATGAATGGAGTAAAGAGAGGCACCCAAAATGCCCAACCATAAATATTTACCCTAAATATATCACAATAGTGACAGAAGTTTCTGCAATAAATGAAAATTTCCTCAGACTTCATACTCTGAGAGATTTATCTGGAGCTATGAACTGTTGAGTAAGGCACTGCCAGGTTTGCATTAATGCAGCAGACAGAAAGACAGTGTACCCTGTGTTAGGCACTTATGCCACTTCTACTCTAAAGACTCTGATCCTGAAATGGAGGAGGGGCATGGACACTTCCTAGGGTTTTTTCAGCTTGGAAACGTACCCAAAGAGCACATGGTTTTATTAGTGTGTAATTTTACCAGGAGATCCCACAGGAACACCTCCTTTGTGTGCACGAAGAATGACTAAGCTGGATCACCCTGGCTCTCAGAGCAGATAATGAAATGGAAATAACTTCATCTATCAAAAAGCTGTGTGGTCCACTGTTGCCAAATATCATCTCATTCAGCATGTCCAGCCATCTGACAGGTGGCAATTTCACAAAGCAAGAGCTATGGGATGGAAAACACATAAACACACATCCTTTTACACATTCATTGTGTAAATAATGCCTTTTTGTTTCAATCCATTTTCAGTAACTACGATAAAAGCAGCTGATAAAGGCTGAAAATCATACAGGTTGAACAAGGGGTGATTTTTTCAAGCTGGGACATCTGCCTTCCTAATGGGTAAGGAGGATCTCTCTAACTACAAAAAATTGCTGAAACAAAAGTCAATTAAGAGAATAAAGTAAGAGTTTAGCCTACCTTTCCAGCCTCATAGACAGGGGTTTTAACTGAAACCCACATCTGTCTAATGCAACATCTGTATATAACTTCATGTGGTAAAATGTTCTTGTAACATAACTCATCCTTCAGAGGCAAAAAACCCCAGCATCTAAATGGTACTGCTACCTATTTGTGTTGCATTTGGGACAAATAGTTTCAAATTACTAAAAGAGTAAATACATTGTGGGATTGAGACCAGAGTGGTAAACCATGCTTCTTCTTCCCCAGAAGAACGTGGACATCCTTAATTGTCTGCATTTCTGTCAATATGTAGCATCTGTGAAGTGCATCATGAAATGGCCTTAGCCAAGAAGATGGTGTTATTAAATCTACATTGTATTTATCCCCTTATAATTCTGCGTTCTGCAATTCTGCAATTCTGGATTCTGCAATTAATCCTGAGCACCAGGACAACAGGGTCACAGACATAAATAAAAATACATATCCAGAAAATGTGGGGGGAAAAAAAATCATCTGGAGTACTGGCAGTGTTGTGTGGAAAAAACTGCAATCCTAATAGAAACTGCTTGTTCTAAAAAAAAAAAAAAAACAAACCTGAAATTAAAAATGAGCATTTAAAAGTTATCAAGACAATTTGGAGAACTATCCAGAAAGTTTTCTGATCCATGTCAACAAGAGCTCTGTTCCTACAGTCTGTGCTGTCAATTTAGAGAGCAAACAAGGAAAGTTGCCACATGAAGTGATGAAGCAAGTGAAAAATAATGAAATGATTCTCTTTCAGTTAGAAACATAAACACCAAAAGCTCCATTAATCTGCCCTGCAATCCTTTCAAGACTGGTCTTATGGTCATTTGGTGGAGGCTGAAGCAAAGGAAAAGGCGTGGAAGATTTAAGAATAGGTATCTTAAATGAAAACTAGAGACTTCTGTATTAGCAGACATTTGAGCCTGTGGTTTAAATTAGGAAGAAAGTGCCAAAGGATTTGCTCAGTAATCTCAGAAGTCTTCTAACCCACCTTTTGCTAATGCCATGACAGAAGGAAAAACCACTGCCTGTCTCCACGGCTGGAGACTGTAAGGATGCAGCATATTCTGCATAAATAAAGACTCCATGAGCTTCAGCTAATGATCTCAGAAACTGTTTTGATTACAGTGTCATGTCAATCCTCTAACATGGCATGACCCACAGGAACAGGGGGACAGAGAAACTAATAGAGGGGAAAGAAATATAGAACCAACTTTTCCTCTCGTTCCACTTTTACCTTACACTACCCATCTGTAAATTTACAACCATCGTCAGGAAAAGGTCCTTTGGTCTTAACAACTGCTTAGAGGACTCCAGTTTCTCTGTCACAGAGGATGGACATGTGGGGGCCTCAGGCAGTTCATCAGGACCTTTGCCACTTATCTGCAGGCCAGACTGCAACCTTTTCAATCCTGAAGGACAAATGTCCTCAGCAACCAATCTTCTTAACTCAGACAGCTGTGTATCTGTGTTTACTCTCCTTCCTTCCATGCAGCTTTCCACCTTTTAAATTGTTCTTACACATAATGTGAATGGAAGAAAAGGAAAAAAACGAAACAAAACCAAAAAAGTAGGTGCATTGACAAGGTAGTAAAAAGAATGGATCTGAACTAGTTGTGTGATTTTGAGACAGTGGTGCAGTGATGGGAAGGGGAGGAAATGTCTTGCTTCTTTTATCCCACATTTTTCCAAGATTTCTAGTCAGAAATATTCATTTTTCGTCTCCACAGTGCATACTCAGCCCTCACAACATTTATTTTCACATGCCTTTCCTCACTAAATTAAACCATTCTGCCATGAAAATACCTTTCCTGAGCTACATTCACTGTTCAGTATGCTATGTCTCCTGAAACATCCCTAATGTTATCTCTGTCCTGAACTAAATTTCATTCCCCTGCATGTTTCCTCACCCAGTGATTTCAGGTCCTGCACTGACTGTGCATTCTCATCCCTCTTCCGTGACTCCTTTCCAGCATCTTTTATGTGATTACATTGGCTCTCACACGTCTGGTCTTTCCCCTGACCCTATTTAAGGTGACAGTCACTTATCTTCATTTGTGCAAAAGCAGTATTTTTGAGTTCCCATTAGAAAAAGGTAATGGTGGAAGGAAGAAATATTTTCCTAGAGGAGCAGCCAGGCAAGCTGGGTGTTACAGCAATGTGGAGCAGGGAGCAGGAGGGATTGAGTGCCCTCAGGGTGACCCTGAGGGTCCAGGTTGGCCCCTGGAGCCACTGTAGCTAATGGCTGCTGACACTAGCAGCAGCCTGGATGTGCTCTCCCTCAAGGACTGAGGGGATGTGTGGATCACTGTTGTTCTGCTGATGATCCCCAGGAACACTCAGGACAGGCTGAACGCCTCTCTGAGGCCACAAAACTATGACATGTTTGATGTAAACTGGAGTGACATAGTCTTGACAGATCTAGAGCTACACAGAGATAACAAGAAATCACTGCAGGATGGGGAACTGGCCATGGAGATGCAGGCTCAGGTCTGCAGTCAGATGCAGTTTCTTGCATAATTCTGGAAGTTTCCTGACTTTTTGTCTGTTGGTTGTACCTGGAGGCACACGGTTTGAGGAAGACAACTTCCATTGAGTTGGGACAGAGGAAAGAGGTGGGCAACAGCGCAGGAGTTCCTTCCCCTTGACTGCATCGAACCTTGTCCCAGGGTTAGCTCCAGCACAGGAAGCTTGTAGGAGAGCTTGCAGCAGTTATGAATCTGCCTGTCTGATAATGATGTCTTTAAAACCAGTGATCAGTATGCTTTCATTTCATCAAATTAATGAGTTTTATATACTTAAGGTTTTTTATATTTGCTGATTCCACTCATTAAAGATAATTAGCGAGCATCTTTATTAGCAATACAGAGCCCCTCCTGTGTAAGCCCCTTTCATGTGACTTGTCCCATTAGCCTGTTTTTCAAGGCTTTTATTTGCTACTAAAGGAATAGCACATGTGAAGTGATGTTTGGGATTTAGAGTATTTGTAACAGCTGACTGCTATGTGACGACTTTTTAAAACTAAGTGAGAAAATCAGAGTGCATGAAACCAAATTGTAAAGATTCTGAGTAGAGACACACTAATCCTCTACAAAGGCAGGGCTACTGATAGATTAAGTCATTAGACTAGATGCACACAGTTCAGAAAAGGAAGCTGTGGTCACATCACTGGCCAGGCTTTCAGAGGATGATTTAAAAAAAATCTGCTTCAAATGTGTGGCAGGCGGGAAATGCCCTCCTCAGAGTCAGTCTTGTTACTTAAAATACAGCTTTGCAGTCAAACTGCAGAGAAATAAACATAACTAAAATTGTCAAACTGGGAGCTCAAAAGTTAAAAAATGTCAGGCTAAGTTTCCTTTTCTGAGTCATGGCTCCTCCTCTCCTTCCTTGCGTTATGGCCAGTGCACACAATCCAAAATGGTTCATTGTTTTTTACTGCATCACATCAGGTCTCCATTGAAAAATGTTCAATCCAAAGGAAAAAAAATAGCACCCTGGTAGATTTCTACAGCACTCAACGTTTGCTTCAGATACATCACAAATGGTGATTTTTGGAATACCTGTAAAGTGAGACATTTATATAGATCTCATTTCCTATTTCGAGATTGAAAGGATTAAGAACTGAAGTGTCCAGGAAACACAAATACTGTTTGAGACATTTCAGAGTGGGCTTTAACTTTCTTTTCGTATCATGCTTCAAATACTTGAGATCGTGCTCCCACAGTGTTCTGTTACAACTGTTTTGTTCCCAGCACACCTAACAAGGAACACCTAAAACAATGTATCAGTAGAAAATACTTTGAATGATTTCACAACTTTAACATGAAAACTTTAAGACACAAAGGAGGGACACAATAAAATTTTAACTAAATATGAGACTTTTGTTTTCACTGTATATGTGTGTTCTACTCATCACTTACAGAAGTCAGAAGCACTCTCCCCTCTAGTGTGCTGTTGCAATTTGAGCCTCAACTTGGGGTAAATGAGGCATGGATAGAAAATGTACAAAATAGGGCATGATAATAATTGTTTTCTAATGCATTCATAACAAATTCAAATTATGCTGTACAGACAATCTTGACTTTTGTACTTTTGACTTTTAAAACTCAGTAACATTTTACCTCTGATGTGTTTGTAACATTTTACTTGAAATTCAAAAAAGACCCCCAAACCAGAAAAAAAATCCAGTATATGACATCCTAATTGTATTTATGAGGGATTAGCAGAGCTGCAACTGTTAGCTTTGGCATATAGATCTGATTCTGAATTAAACCCATAAATGGCAAACAGCAGTCCAGTTTTATTACAAGCTGAGCCCAGAGCAGAGGAATAAGGGCACTGTGACAAAAGGCTTTACAAATATTTCCTGCCAATGCAGAAGATCAAGCTTGCAGCCCTATGGGGAAGCTCCCTTGTGAGCATGTGCACCTGCCTGTTCTCTCCAAACCTGTGTTTCTTAGGGACAGCTCCTGTCCTGTCTGTAATGATACCACTTTTCCTTTTCTTGGCTGTCATTCTCATCATGCTGCTGTTCCCTCTCTTTGCACCTAACTCCTGCTCCCACAAACAAATCATCCAGCCAAGCAAACTCAGCTCTCAACATTCTGTATGGACCTCCTGCTTCATCAAACCTTGGTTCCTGTCCTGATGATCCTCTACAAATCTATCTCTATTGCTCCTCTTCTCCATCACTGTTTTCTATTTGCCCCTGCATTCCTATTTGTGTTTTAGCTTATTGTGATACTCCCTAGAAATTTCTTTAGTATTTTCTTCATGTACACAGATTTAATTCCATGTACTATCTTAATCTTTCTCCACCATTTTTTTTCTTAGTTTCCACCTCTTCCAGCCAGTTTCTGGCAGTTTTCCATATAAATTGGCCCCACTGTGCTCTCAGTCTCCTCCATCTACCCAGTTTCATATTTCTATCATAGAATCACATTTTGAAGGCTGTCCTTATCATGCTATTTTGTTTCTCCTCACTCCCAAATGAAGAAAAAACCAAGGGCTTACACTGTTTCATTATGTTTTCCCCATTTTGTTCCGATCAGGCAACATTTTAGCAGATGTCAATCATACAGACTGTGTTCGGATTAAGCAAAACCATAACAAAAGTGTTAGTGACACTGTTGGCCCAGAACTCTTGGGCACATGAAAAATGAAAAATTTTCTATTGTCCCAGGATTGTCAGCTTGAATTGGACAGCAAACATTGTTTTAAAATAATGAAAAATGTTCTGACAAATTAAAATTCTGCATCCAATGTGCAATGTCTTCCTTTTGTCGCCTGATGACCACATTGCAGGTGATGACTTGTCACTGCTAGAGACGCTTTGCAGAAGGTGGCTGTCACAGTTCTTCAGCCCTTTCAGATGAAGGGGAGATCATCCCCTCTGATATCAAGAAAGGTGATTTTGGGCAGCCACCTTCAAAGATGTGACCCAGTCAGAAGGTACTGGATAGCAGGGATCAACTGAGCAAGAGGGAAGGAGATGGAGAGGACAACAACTGTTGGTAGACATCTGCTCTACAAACACATGGAGTGGCATGTCCCTTGTTCACTTCTGCTGTTGTTTAGCCTTGATTCACTTCCCCAGAGGCTGGTTCTAGCCAACAATCCACCCACTCACTGCACAGTTCTGCAAACAGAATGGCTGGTAAGTGACCAGTGAGCCAACCTTGGAGAAAAGACTTCGCCTTTTTTGCTACAGCTGCTGTTCTGTGCATCATCTTTAAGTTCACTTGTTTCTGTCTGTGTGTCCAGAAGAAAATTTTAGTTGTAAGGAGTTACCAGCTACCTGGCCAAGTGGTTATAATTAGACATCAGACTTCCTCACAGCCACCCAGTATGTTTCATTTTATTACCTTTGGATAGTGAAAGATGGCTGTTTGAATGTTCTTTTTATGGTGGTGATGCTGAAGTTTTGTAACATGACCTTATAATATAGTAGAGCAACATTGCAAATAGAAAATGTTTTCCTTAAAATATATTTCATGCACTTGTTTTTCCCCAAAAAACTAGCAGCACTTAAAGACATGCATTCAGTTTTAAAGCAGGAAATGTTGGGGCTCTAGAAAACATATTTCTAGCAACTTACTTTCACTGGCTGAATAGTCCTGTGGATCGAGTATCCCTGATTCCTGCAGCGATCTAATACAGGAGTCCACCAGCTCCAGACCAGTGGTGAGTTCATCTTCTATATCCTTCTGACCATCTGTAATGAAATTAACAACATAAAAATGTAAAAGAAGGGCAAAAAGGTAAAGCCATGTACAAGACAAAAGCTAAAACCAGTTGTATGTGACTAAGCATTCACAGCTGATGAAGGAATGGAGGCCACACGTTCCCAGGATGTTTGCCATACTGAAAATTGTGCCATGCTTTTAAAGTGTGGTCTTGGATTAATGAAAGCAAAATGAGAATATTTAGGTCTAGTAGTAAAAAAAGCCAGAGACACATTTAGCAATGCCCCCTCTCAAAACTCTACATTAGTTTCAGTGTACTTTTTGTGAACCCTAACAACTTTTGCCAAACCTTGTCACTTTTTAAGTAGAGTTTTCACACACTAGCAATGAGAAAAACCACACAAAAACCCCAACAAAAACCTCCACATACATCAATGTGCTTTTCCCCTCCATCTTTAGGTAAAAATAATCCTTCTGGGAGAGAATATAATATGTATATGTAGATAAGTACATTACCTTGTGTTTGCCAGTGAAACTGCTCTTCTGTTGAACTGGAAAGAGAAAGAAAGAAGTAATCATTTTCAATTAAATTGTTCTGTAGTGTGCCATGAATATTCAGATATAAATCTATTCTGAAGGAACTGATTGAAGAGAAGAACACACTTAAGAATAAAAACATAATTAGAATACCTAATTTTATATATATTTTTAATTAATGACTTGTACAGCATTCACTCAGCTGGAAGCAAGCATCTTTATTTCTTTATCAAGTAATTTGAATCATACATATAGAAATTGGCCTCTTGGTCTTGATATATAAACTACACTATTCCAAAGCAAAAACAATAGCATTCTTCAACTTTTCTGGATCCTTCCATTTGTGTGATTCTCCATGTTTATTGAGAAAATTATAAATTTCTTTCTCAAGTGAATAGTTACATGTGATTTCTGAAAGAAATTATGAGTGTGATTCCTGGTTCTACTGATCATTATGTGCATTTTTATATTATTCAAATGTGCAGCTAAGTTAACTCAATTGGCCTACACAGGAGAGTAAATTTAGATGTGTTTGTGCTTCTATGTAAAAGCACTTAAGCAACAGAAGGTCTTAATTTTAAAATAATGAACATGCACACCAGAGGATGGGTTAGGTAGGGTATTTTTTTTTCAATAAAATGAAAGATCCATTCAAATGAATGATAAAATGAATTGTATATTCAATTAGGCAATGACTACACTTTCCTCCAAGGCATGTTCTGTTTATGCTTCAATATAGGTCTTTCTGACATGACAAGAATACAAAAAAGATTGAAGTTACTCAGTACTAACCATTCTTTTGATACCAGTGAACTGATTATTACACTCATGACTGAAATATTTTTCTGTATATTTCTACAAGATACTTATAGTGGAAAACAACATTATGTGTTGCATCCCTAAGTTAAAAAAAAAAACAAAGACTGAAATTATTTTAACTTTTCAAACAATTATATTTATTTCTTTATTTCTTTATTTTCTGATGTTGAGAGTAAATGCTCTTTTGGACGAGTAAATGGATTTAAATCTCTAATTGTTTTCCCTTTTCCCAGCAGATGCTGGATCACTTATGAATATGTCAGTATATCTCCTACTACCTATGTTCTGAACAATAGTAATGTAAATGAAATTAAATGCTTCTTTGTGGACGTCTATTTTTTCAGTAAAGAACTTGTGTCGAATATTTCCCAGATTTGATAGTGTTAAAAAAAAGAATACTTGTCTAATTTGCATAAAAATAATTCTAAAAGGACTTTTCATTTCTGCCTGGCATCATAAACGTTAATCTTGCAAGTTCAAATCTATGCATCATCAGAAATCTCCTAATATCTATGGTCTGTGGTTTATATTGACTCACTGTAGTGAGATGCCATAGATTAAGAAACCAGTCCTTTGATGAGATAGTGAACTAAAATTCTTGCATTCAGGTCCACTGAAATTTAACAATAATGAAGATAAATGTTGCCAGAGTCCCCGGACAAACAATAATAACAGCAAAGTGCTGAAGTGGATGAAATTACTTTAATTTAAATTTTGAAATTAAGTCCTAGTGTTGACTAGGGACAGTGACTCTTTTTGAAACACTGGACACTTTCTGCAATTTTACATTCCTTTTGTCTGATTTGCTGATTTACTAAATAAGTGCAGCTTCATCTGACACACTGGGGCTTGAGAGCAATCTTCCTTTCTGTAATTAGCACAATCCATAATAAGTAATGTACTATTTTCCACTCTAGGGTCCCTCTTCCAGTATCCAGATTTCTATGTGATAGATATCACCTCACCAGCCAGAAAAAAATGTAGTATCTCAGGTGGCATTCTTGCTGGCAGAATGAATTACTAGATGTTGCTGGCAAAAACATGATGATGTAAAAGCCTATGCCACCTCATCCAAATAACTTAGAGAAGAAAACCAAGTCGTGCATAAAGAGTGAATTACCACTTCCAGGAATTCCAGCTTAGCCCTTTTTAAGTAGCAAACTTGTACAAAATGTAACAAAGCTCATTATGTTCCATGAATCACTTGTGGTTAAATCGTAGTAATCCCCAATATCACCTGTCTGACTTCCACAGAAACACTGTACTGTATCCGTATTAATCTCAGGATACCAATGAATTTTCACTACATTTTGACTTTTCCAATTTTATTCACCCTTCTCCTCACCACCACTGTAATGGTCTTTCAATAAATAATGTAGCTCTTAGAGTCATGATAGCAGATCCACCATCAGAATTTTTATCCTAATGCTGCCTTCTTATTCCACATCCTGAACATGGACACCTGGGGACATGGTTTAGTGGTGGACTTGGCAGTGCTGGGTTCGTGCTTGGGCTTGATGGTCATAAAGGTCTTTTCCAACCTGAAAGATTCTATGATCCTCTATTAAAGTTGTATTTGCTCCTAGAAAATTATCAGTATATTCTGGTATGGAAAGAGCGCTGTTTTCCTTAGTTAAATTTATGCTCTTTAGCTTTTTAACAACCCAATATAGTTGGATATTGAAGCTGCCATTTCTTGGTTGCAAACCAATGCCACAGCTTTGCAAACAAACATTTAAAGAGTTTCCCCAGAAAACTTCATTAGAATTTGTAATAGTTGTCATTTAGATACTCTTTCTTTTTCCTTCTTCCCTTTTTTAAACTAAGCTTACTCTGCTTGTGGCCTGAAAAAGATTCCTGACTGAAGCAACCTGACCTGTTTGTGCAAGAAGCCTTTAGGCAGTCACACGACTGTGCCAAACCTGCTTGAGTGAATAAAAGGGCATGCTTTTGTGTCCTTTTCTTTCAGGTGTTTCCCAGCTTTACAAGAGATCAGTACAATTGACTGTATAGCTACATCAAATACATGAAAAGACAAAAACCCAATAATTAACAGAAGTATTGTCTTAATAAATTTTTCAGCATGTTCAGCAAAATGTATTTTTGCTTCCTATTTTTTTCTTCTAAAGAAAAATGCACTAGCAACCACTTTTCTGTATATTCCTATGCCTCATTATATAAGTTTGCAAACATTAGTATCTTTAACTGAGGAAGATGAGCAATAAAATTCTTTATCAAGTTGTTCTGAACTGTGGTAACCTGAGCCCACATTAAGAGTTTGAGGAAGGGATTTTAACCAGAACTACATTAGTACAGCATTAAAAAATCATAGCATAAAATATGACTGAGCTGAGAACTCAAGCAGGAAGAATTACTACCTCCCTTAACCCAAACTCAGAAGAATAATTGTGATTTATTTATTCTTCTTTTATTTTTGGTAGTCACTGCATCCTGTATATACTTCAAGTGTTCTAGGTACAAATAAGACTACTACTTAATTCTTCTACTTAAGTTCTACTTAATTCTAACTGACTTACAGAAAGAATCCTCCATCACTATTCAGCTATGAAAAACTTGATTCTTCTATTCTTATATTGTCTTTGGAAAATTCAACGTATTGAAGGAAAATCGCAAGGAAACTGAATAACTTAAGAATGAGAAGAGATAATGCTAAAACCCAAACAAATGAACAAAACACTTGACTAAACAATAGAAGAATATTGTTATATGTTTAGTTCTTGATGTTAAGGTTTAAGCTAATGACTAATTAATTAAGCTAACCTATCTTCTGTAAGGATGCACTACACTGTGCTTAACACTTTAATAACTATCTAGGAAAGGAGCTATTCCAGTAAAAATTATTTTACCTCCCTAGGCAAGAATGAGCAAAGGAAATATTCACAAAACGGTCATCTTGATTCCAGCTGAACTCAAATGTTCCCATGTCTGCATTCCTGTCATAAAAGCACCAGGGGAGTGAGAACCCTCTGTGTGTGACCTTGCAGATGGGGAGGGCGAAAGGCAAATGAGCACAGCACGCTGCAGGGAGCTCGTTTTGGGGAGCATCACCTGGGGAGCTCTACCTGCCCCTGCACAGTGAGGAAACAGCAGAAGCAAAGATCACTGCAAAAATGCAGATTTTCTACCGCCAGCTGAGGAAGTCTGACTATTACCAGCAGCTCTGTACATCAAGTTCATCCCTTTTCAGGCACAAATAGAAAAATCCCAGACTGACCTACAGTTTGTCTATGAACAAGCAACAGACCAGGCCTTAGGGAGCCTTCATTTTTTCCTGTACCTCAAGTCAAGTTAAACAAGAAGTGGGTGACCCTTCATGATGGACTTGACAGGAATCCACCATGATAAGATGGACTCTGTGTAGACACTCAGCACCTGCATAACAAGGTGAGTTACAGAAAACCATCAAACACCTCTCCCAGCCGTTTATGGGAGTCAAAAGCAGTTTTGGCGGTATGGAAGTGAATCCTCCTTATGACACCAAAATAATGCTTTCCTGGACAACATTCACCAGCCATATTTCTATAAAAGCAACCAAAATCCTCAAGGGAGGTAACCCAGAGGTGGGGAATGCTGTTTAGTACTTTGGCAGAAGAAAAGAGACACCTTCAGACAGAGAAAGAAAAGAGACATCTGTCTGAGACATCCTCAGACCGTGCTGCTAGTAGGGCCTGCACAAACACCCCAAGTTCCACCTCCAAAGCAGGTGCTGGGGAGCAGCAAGGGCACCTTGGACTCAGCTGAACTCCTAGAAGGTGGGTGGGTGCCTGTGGCACTGGCAGCAGAGACCATGGTAGGCAAAGGTAAGTTACACCACAGCCCAGCCCAAGGCACATTTTGCACACTACCTGGGCACAGCAGTACTTGCAGCATCACTTGGGTTTAGTTTTAGACACGGCCTCATGTGAGACCCAGCCCACTTCAGAGGAATGCCTTGATAGGTTCAGAACCATTCAGTGCAAGAAGGAGCTCCACAGCCCTGTACACACCTCTCCAGCAATAGTATTTATGATGCAGCCTGCAGAAATCCATTGTTTTTATCCCATGCACCAAAATACAACAGTGCACATGCACAGCAGGCCAAAGCAGTTGGTTGTTCATTGCCTTGCTGCTCCCCAGAAGAACACCACAGCAAAGAAACTCACTTCTTGCTGGGAAGGAAGGTAGATTTTCTTCCATTCACTGTTTCTGGCACACTCTTTGCTTTAGCATTGAGCCTGTATACAGGCTGCCAGGGCAAATTCACACTTTTGTATTCCTCTAATTATCCAAGAAGCGTTTGTGTGCCTCTCCTTTGTGTGAAGTCATTCAGTTTACAGTTGTCACTCATTTTTTGAGAAAGTCATATAGCTATCTGCTACACCAAAATATTTTTATTGTTTTCTAAAACAATTCATGAAACTATATCTAAAGCAATCCATGAAATTATATATAACACTACTGTAGAAAAGTTATGAAAGGATTTTACAAGTTGTATCAGAACATGATCTTTTAAATTATTTCTACAGTGGAGCTACACAAACATTGCTGTACATAATTACAGGCAGATACTGTCTCACTGATTTTTAATTTTTTTTTGTTATGAAAGGTGGAAGAAAAAAGATCCAGAAGCATTTCACAAAAAGCAAGGAGGCTGGAAGACTAATATTCCATCTAAAGCAAAGGAGAAGCAGAGTTTAAATCAGCAGTACATTTCAGATTATCTGCAAAATATTAAACAACTTTTAGTATCAACTATCTGGTGGGGAAAAAACCCAAACAACCTAAGAATAAATTTTACATTAAATAATCCTGTGAAAAAATTACAAGCCCTCAATAAATTACCATAGTAAAAAACAATACTCAAGAGCAACTTTTGGGTTTTGTGGCCAATTTAAAATTACATCAAAATCTATGACATTGGTAGTCACTCCCTTCACCTCTATAAATGTGACACTGTAGGCTCTCTCAAATATTTAATAGCACTCTATTAGTCAGCTGTGGTATCAGTTTGGCTACCCCATTAAGAAGTCCTTTTTTTTTGATGTTCCAACAAACCTCATCCAATCTCCTACAATGATCCTGAAAAATGTAAAAAAAAAAAACCAAACCAACAAACCAAAAAAAAAAAACAAACCATACCTCCACAAACCCACACGTATTTTACTGATGGCTGCTCTCTCATACTTTGGAAAGTTCACACTGACTTTTAAAATGATGACAAAGTTCTTAGCTGTAGATGCCAGAAAACCTTTCAGGTGGTTAATTCCCACCTTTATTAGAACAGCTTCGCTTTAAGTTCCTGCAGGGAAAGAAAACTGTCTAATTTTTTTCCCAGAAAAATTATTGTTACTCCCTAGGTTTTACAAAATCAATAGCAGAACTTTGTGGCTGTGCTGCGAAAGTTTTGTACTTCTTTCCAAAATGATGCAAGGAAATATTTGCAGCCAAATTTCCAAACAAATCTCAAAAATCAATGCTTTCCTTTGCATTTAATACTTGCAGAAATTTGCAGACATGATTTTCCTTTAAAAACAAGTTTAAACTGCTCCAGTCCTATTTATATTCAATTTCCCTATGCTGATTGTTCTTAAAAGACTTGTTCTGTTTCTTCTTATTTAAATGTGACTAAAAGTTCAGGTGCTACACCACTAAGAACACTGTTCAAGTACACGGCATGCAGGGAAAGGCACCAGGAGCCTGGCATTCCACACAGTGCACTGCTTGAGGGCTTGCAAAGCAGGTGCCAGAGGCTGTTATTTAATGGACAAAGCAGAACACAGCCTGTTTTCCTGTAGGTTGTGACCATCACTCCTGAAATGGTCTACAAAAGCATCAATTATAGTCAACTTTATTTTGTTACTGAATTAATTTCACACAGTTTTACTTCAGTTTTGAATGAACTTGCTGACCTAGGGAGAGAACACTTGCTACTTCACTTGCAAGCAGTCAGTTTCCTTTAGCTTCAGTTCTGCAGACTGGCAGTGAACTGGCATGACAGTGGCATTCAGTGACTCTGAATTCTTTCAGAGTGGAAGCCTTGGAAGCTCTGCTGTTCCAAGGAGAAGAATTTAGAGGGCAATAGGTACTTTGTGTATTTACTTAGCTTTAAACTTGGACACAATAAAACATTAGGGAAACAAGTACCGTGTGATTGCCCTGTTCTCACTCTTCCCCCGATGTCCCTTTCATGCCCTTAGGCATTCCAGACAGGATACTGGGCTACATAGACCCCAGTTCTGAATCGATACAACCACTCTTTTGTTCTTATTTAGAGAAGGCAAAAGCAAACCAAATTACTTAATTTTGTAATTTCCCAGTATTAATTAATTGAGAAAAAGGATGATGGTTCACTAAAAGAAGGAACTAGCTCAAGGCTAGACTTCTGCTAATACTGTTAGTTCTTCTGGTTTGCTTCAAACCTATTTTTATTTGAGAAAAGAGCTCATTTCCCAAACTGAACATAGCTACACAGGAGCACATTTAGAAGAGACAAGAATTAGAATATTTCAATTGCAAGGGACCTACAATGACCATTAAGCCCAAATACCTGACCACTCCAGCGCTGACTGAAGGTTATACAGCAGGTTATTAAGGTCATTGTCCAAACTCATCTTAAACAATGGCAGGTTTGTGGCCTCAACCACCTCTCTAGGAGCCTGCTGCAGTGTTTGACTACCCTCTTGGTAAAGAAATACTTCTTCATGCCCAGTCTGTTCGTCCCCTGACACGGCTTTGAACTGTTCCCAAGTGTGCCCTGTCTCTGGATGCCAGGGAGAAGAGCTCAGCTCTTCCCTCTCCTTCACCTCCTGAGGAGGCTGTAGAGCAATTTTAAATGTTGCTGCTTCTATATGGCAGAGCAGTTTAGAGAGCAGTGTACTGTGATATTCCTTCAGTCCCAGTGGTGGCATTTGGATCCGATCAAAACCAAACAAGCATCTAAAATAGAATCAAAAATGGCAAACAGAGAAATCAATAGAGGAGAGCTAGAATCATCTCTGCCCTAAGGCAACAGAGCAGTCTGGTGCCTAAATCACACCACAGCCTATCAGTACCCCTAAAACTTTGTTCTTCAAGCATGCTTTATTGACAACATTGCACAAAAAGTAGGATAGTGGTTGCCATGCTTTAAAGAAAACAGTACAATGCCCTAAAAGATAAAGTGAGGTCTAGTTTCTTCATTCTCTCCTCCCTCTTATTCCAAAAGTTTGGCTATTAAAGCACTCCTGCACAATGTGATGGAACTAGTTATAATATTTTGTGAGAAATCAAAGCAGTGACTAAGTTCAATGTAACCATCAGGCTATTCCCTGTCTTTCCTACTGAAACCTCTATTCTGTATAGAAAACAATGCATTATTTTAGTTAAGAAACACCATTATAAAAGACACCACCACAGCTACATTTTCTGCACACCAAGTTTTGAAAGATGCCTTCAGGGAAAGTGTGCAGGCAGCAGCACTGAAGAAAGGTATTTTCCCAGCAGAGCAGAAAAAGGTATTGAAGACCGAGGAGTGAGAGTGAATTTCTTGTTAGGTGCCTTAAACAACCTGTGTTTTGATGCTGGGTAAGAAACATTCAGCGAATATGAGATTGATTCTGTTCTGAGACACATAGTTCCCTATGAGCATTGTGGTTTGAGTGTTAACTCAAACCATGGAAGCGTGGAGACAGTCATCTGAAAATAAGAATTACAACACATTTTGTCAGTATATTTTTGGTTGTGGTCTTTGGTACCATAACATTCATTTCCAAATAAATATGGTGTAATATAAATGAAATTCCTTTAAGGAAACCCACTTCTGTAAATGAAGATATTGCAATATTTTTTTCCTAGGGACAGCTAACTGCTACAGCAGGTAAAAAAACCCAGCACTAGTAACATGAAGCTCCTCATCTTCTCAGTACCAACAAATTGCACAAGGATATCCCTTCTGCAAAAGAGTTAATCCTTAACATGAAGATCAAGCCAAGAACCTCATGCTGACCATTCTTTCAGGTAAATTATGTAAAGTAGGATCACTCTTTATATGACTATTTCAAGCTACAATATGTATGCTCTGTGCTGTCCTTGATAAATAATAGAAAGGGATTTTCTCTATGTTTTGAGGGGATGATTCATTTTCAATTCAGCACTTCCTTAGGGAAATAATGCAGACAGAAGCCAGACGGCCTCTACCTTGCAGAAAGTGTATTTCCATGCAGGAAATTCCCCATACACAGACACAAAGCCTGTCACTGTGTGAAATCGCACATCACAGCCCTTCCAGTTCTTCTCTCTTACAGCCCCTTCACATTAGCCTCACTCAGCTGCTTCCAAGAAAGCTCCCTTCACAGGGCTCCTCACCTTCGCCTCTTTGCTTGTAAACAATTCTTTCCTTTTCTCTGCATTCCTTTTCCCCTCTACAGAGGAAAATACAGAACCAGGATGTTTCTTCTTTTTATTTAGCTCCTTCCTTTCCTGCAGCTTATGCCTGTAGGAGCCAAGAAGCAAACTCCTACTGTGCTTCCACAGTGGTCGGAAGGCCCCTGCAACTAACAAAGAATAGTCTCAATGTCAACATATTGTCTGAATTTGGCACTGAAGACACTGCATGGTGGTCATCTATACCTTATAGGTTGTCTGTTGTTTCCCTATTCTCCACCAGATGTGTGAACATGAAACAGTCCCACGAAACAGAAGCAGATTCTGCAGGAAGCAGGAAAGATTTTGTTGATCTTTGTTAGGGAGAATTTGGCAACATTTAGTCCAGCCCCCACTTAAAGCTGGGCTACTTTCAAAGTACTGACCTGGACATTATGTAGCAAAGCACATGGGAGACTGTCAGTATTCTGCTGTTCAGAATTTGTTCACTTTGTTATCTTTTTTAATGGAGAAAATAAAGACTGATAAAAGTTGCAATCGGAAGAGTTTGGTGAATTTAGAAATTTAGAAAGAATTGAAGTCTGAGAAGAGATCACAACTGGCTTTTATAATTTAGCAAGAGTGAAGAACAGGAGAAAAAGAAATAGAGGAGGCACACGTGGGACAAGGACAAACAAGTTGAAGCTGGTCACTGAAAATTTTGCTGGAACTTAAAAAAGGTTTTAAAACACCATGGAAGCAGCCAATCCCATGCAATTGGAGTTGACGTGTCCAAACTATACTCGCTCTGCCCTTAGAAGGTTGGTTGGTACGTTTCTTAGAAAGAGCTCATATTAGTTCCAGCTTCAAGGAACTGAAGGATAGCCCAGGATGGTGCCTCCAGTTCTGTATTTGAAATAACCTTAATCTGTGATGCTGGCAAATTGATGACTGTTACAGAGCAGTATCCACACAGCTGCATGAAGTAGTAACCGATACCACCAGAAACACCAGGTAACAGAGTTTTCTAGAAGCAGCCAGTACCAAGAATAACGTCTGTAAGAACTGATGGGTGTGACATTTACGTTTCAGTGGATGAACATAAAGGCAACAGAAATCTGCTCTCTAACCTACAATGTCAGATGAGTGTAAAGGTAATTGTGTCTGTTAGGCGGGTGATAAGCAGCTGGATCAACCCATGAAAAATTGCTATTGATTTATGATTTTAACTACAGGAGTGAAAGTTCTTATTTGTAAACTGTCTGTTTGTATACAGAGTTGACAAATTATCCAAGTAACTAAAGTGGCACATGGTAATAACAGCTATTTAGCTATATGGATAACCTTTAATCATACATTTATTACTGAAAATGATCAAAATTATATTAATGCAAACTGACAAAAAGTAATTGTAACCTTTAGACAGATGCGGAGCATTGCTGTAAGCACAGAGTCTTTTTATTCTGGCTTTTTCCACCACTAAGGTGCAGAGGATAAAACAAGAATCAGTTCCTTATGAAAATAATGTTTCTTCCATTATTCATTGCCTACCAGAAAAATACAACACAGCAGAAATGACACAAGTAAAACCAGGTTCATAGGTCAGACATTCAGCAAAGACAGATGTAAGAAATATGCTGTATTTTCAAAAATTATATGCAGGCATTAGAAAGCATATTCCTAAAGAGTAAAAGGATATTATTTCAGAATTAAGAAGAAAATATCTTACAGATATGATACGAGTGATGCTGAAACAAATACTATTTTCAATTGTCTTTATTCTTAGAAGAATAGTACAATATAAAATGTTGTGAAAGTTACCAGACAACTAAAACAATCCTTTGAAATTTTATTAACAAAAGGATGAAATCACCTTTCTATTTATATATTCTTTACATCTAGAACATGAAGCTTCACAAGATAGTTACATATTGAATCTTTTAATTTCATATATAATTTACACATTTCAATATTGAATTACATCTGTTGCAATTACTTTGCAACTGAACTTTATGTCCTGGTCCAGTCCCAAAGGTCTGCCAACCAGATAAACCATGAAGGGGTGTACTAGTAGCCAGAGTTAGACTAAAACTCTGATCAGATCCAAAACCAAGTGCTCAGTCAACTTTGGAAATTCTACACACGACTTCTTTGCTCTTTTTGGCTTTTCTCTAACCCCTCTATTGGTCACTGTCTGCATATTGAAGCAAGTACCAAATTTCCCGTCTGCACCTATTACCATGCAGCTGATATTGCCACAGCTGAATTGCAGACTTTTTTTGCACACCTAATGTTTGTGGCCTGTTTTGGGCAATCTTACCAATACTCGTGAAAAACAAAAGCATACCCCTGAATTTCCTATTATTGTTCTCTTAAGCTGCCAAAAAGACCATCTTTCTCTCCACAAAATGGGGAGACCGAAGCAGAGAGTAAATTGGACAAGTAGTGAAAGCTCTCTGTTACGTATATATCGCAAATTTTTCAAATGCAAACATGGCAAATACTAGAGAAGTGACTTCAAAAATATTACAGGTCTTCACGTTGCATTGCAAAAAAATGCAGCAGGCTTAGCTATATGCTTTTATCACTTGTAAATATTTAAGAGACCGATTAGTCTGTCACTTATGGTAGCACTGAGTTCATATCTAAGAACCTTTTAATAGAAGAATTCAACAGCTGAGATGGCTTTTTTGATAAAACAAAATTCTACCTACTGCAGTCCTCAAAGCACTTCAAATTTGAAAGCTGTAACAGCTTTAAAGTATTAAGAAAGGGCAGTGATCCTCATCCTGTGCATGGGACCGTCTGGTACTTTCTGTAAAGTGTGCACAATTATGCAGAGAAATGTTAAACTGTATTTGGTTAAATAAAAGCGCTAATTTTCTCTGCTGACTCTGCTGAAACAGCAGACAAGGGAAATGAAACCCAGATCTCAAGTAACTAGCTGAGCTTTACATTGGCAGATACAATTCTTTGAAAGTCCTTTGTTTTGGTGAAAAGGTTACTGAACCATAAGAAAATTGAGTTCTTGGCTACCTACACAAATCTGTCTCTAGGATGCCTCAACATCACTTGTTCAAAACAATTAATTAAAATTCTTTCTTTCCAGAAGATCCAGAATCCAGTTAGTTTTCACTACAGCTCATGCCACTAAGTAATATTTTCCTCTTCGTGCCCATCTAAATCACCATGTTCCATGTTGAGAAATATTACATATACATAAAAGTCTCCAGCTTTGCTTTTATTTTAGCTTTCTTTTCTCTAATTACACTAAATGAAATTTCAAGGGGTTCTCAACTGTGTTATGCCATCATTCGCTAACTCGCTCAACTTCTTTCTCTTTGAATATCTTAATCTAGGCTTAAAAGCTGATTGTAAAATTGAGATTTTATAGTACTTGTTCAGTGCATCTTGGAAATAGTCCAATCAAAAAGCTAAATCTGTTCTCACTGCAAAACACAGCTAATACGAAAAGCAAGGAAACCGATTTATTTTTTTCCGCCCCGAACATGAATCACATAAAATCTGTTCTAGACTTCACAAAATTCATTTTTCACAGTACAGAAATGCTAAAGCTCAGAGTTGAAAACAATAATTTTGTTTAAGAAAGCAATGAGTTTTGTGGCCATTTTGAGGAAGAACAGTATTTGCAAGCTAGCTTCAGGGCTGGCAGTGTCAAGAGCAGAGACAGATTTTTACTCCCTGTCATGTAGCAAAAACTTCTGCTCAAAGCCGGATCAATGAGTGCTGGCTGGGAGGTGTTCCTAGCCTTCAATTGTTAAAAATTGTATGCAGATCCTAATGTGGTTTTTTGTTAAAAAAAAAATGAGTAAGCAAAAAGTTTAAAAAGAAAACATGACAAGACACTGATAAACAAAATTCTAAGAATTTCAATTTCAACAATTTCTTGTGTTGAGAAATATCGTTTCAAGCCCTGTGCAAGACAACTGGATAGTTTTGAGTCAATACAAAACAGCTTTGCTGCTAGGATGCTCTGGAGTAGAAGTGACCTGTACAGATAAAAACATTATATCTGGCCTGTTTTCAACAAGAATGATGTTCTACTCAGGGATAATGGTAAGGAGAATTTGAGTAACACGGCATACTCTATGTCCCATGATGAACTATATCGTGTCCAGTCCATAAGTGAAATAAGCAGACATAACCACACAATTTGTTACTCCATCAACCTGGGGGTAGCAATTTCTAAATGGACATTACCAAGTATCACACCTACTTAAGAATGGAGGAAAAAAATCAAAACTAACAACTCAAGCCTAGGCTGGCTTCCAAAGCTAAAAATGTGCCAATAATTCCAAAGGAAAATAAGTAAATGCACTTTATTTTATTAAGGTTTCACAGAGCACAATTTCTTTCACAGAATAAAACAAAAAAAAAAAGGAAAAGTAGATCTAATACATCTTGAATTCCATTGGGCATTTAATCCATTATCAGATGACATTGCCAAGTTAATAGCTTCAAAAAGAAAGTGGGAAACAGTACAAGATTTGAACACCGTGCGTAAGAAGAGCCGGACAAGAGAAAATTGGCAGTGTTAAACTGAAGCTGAGCAAGAGAGACACAACCCAGCATTTCCCAAAAGTCAGTTCTGGGGGAATACAGTTTTCCACAGAAGTATGCACAATTCAGGCAGTTTGAAAATGAGGCAAGATCAGTACCTGAAATGTATTAAAGCAGTCCTTTAGTATCACATAATACTGGACTTTTTGACCTCTATCTAAAACTAAATACTACTAAAAATTGCATGTGAATTGTCAATGATACACACTAATAGCGGCCAAAAGTTTTCTGTCCTATTTTTCTCAAGTCACTGTTTTCAACACTGAAGATTTGCAAACATTTTCTTCTGCAGCACTGTGAGCCTGTAACACCTTTAAAACTTCCATATTACAGGTAAAGACTGCCTTCTCAAGATGGACATGTTCTCTGAAGTCCTCTTTACAAGAGCAGAAGCACTTTCAAGTAGTAATACATAATTAAAATAACCTGCACAAGAATCCAGGCTGCACTCCCTCACTGAGTGACTCACTTGTGTGCCAGGTCAGTTCCAGGCAGCTGCAGGGCACAGAGCTGGAGACACTGACGAGAGGTGACCTCGATGTGGCAGCCAGCACCCTCACCTGCCTTTTCACAGGGCGAGCTGACCTGATGCTGGGTGGAATCCAGAAATAGCGAAGTGCATGAGTGAGCATATCACCAGTAGTAGGAGAAAAAGATCAAGGATTTCCTGGGATATCCACATGAGGAAAACCTCTCCTACGGCACATGGTGTTCGTACACATGGGGGGTGGCCTGACTGCATAGTTAATTCCTTTCCACTCCAACCCAAAACTTCCGTGTTGCTGCTACCCAGCACCTGTACTCAAAGAGCTGTATTCCTGAAAACCTTTAACATGAGTTTCTTGGGGGGTTTTTAGTTTTTCTGTTTCCTTTTTTTCAGAATTATTATCTCCTCTTCCCATCTCCTGCCTGTTACAACAAACATTAATGGAACCTGTGACAAGACCAAGCACACAGGAATCTCAAATAGTATTTATCCAGTGAATAAATATATTTATTGCAAACAATTAATGGATCCTTTTATTTCTTCCTAAGCAGATCTTATCTTATGTTCAGATTTTACTCAGATCAGTCTGAGTTGAAGAAGGTAGATTACTATGCTAGTGAGGTTGTCCATAAAACATGAGATTAAAAATGTCGGTATATTAAGCAACCTGATAACAAGTACATGAAGCAAATATTTTTTGCGCGTGCCAGTACTTAGATTTGACACATAGATTTAACTCCTGTAAACCCAGAGCCAATGCTGCTTAGAAAAAGCAGGTGGTTTGTTCTGGCTCATACAGTGTGTTTGGCATTACTGTCAGTGTCCTCCTAAGCAGGACATCATAAGTAAGAAGGTCTGACTGCATTTAAAATCCAGTCTCAAACTGCACTGCAGACAGGAAAAAGAGAAGGTGAATGCAATCCCCATGTTTGCTTCGAAAATGTGAAAGTATAACCTGGAATCACTGGGACAGCAGAAACAGCAGCCATGATACCATCTTCTCAGGGGGGCAATGAGACATAGGAGGCATCACCTGAAAACCAACGGAAACTCGTGACCAGTAGCCTGCTTTCATGGCAATTCACTCTTTGGAGCTCTGACACAAGATACGCATGCGACAGATAGGGCAACCTTTCTCACAGCTGCAGAAGAACAACCTGCTAAGCCAAAGTGTGACATCAGCTGAAGTGAAGGGCTGTCTGACATAAGATGGGCACCATCCCCTTTCTCCTTCAAGCCCTTTTAAAGTTTGTATTTGAGCAAAGAATAAACTCTTCTGAAAAAAAAAATTCCTTGTCAGTGTATAGCTAGCTGAGGACACTTGACATAATTACTGTGTGTGGCAAATTCAGCTTTACGGGAGCAGCTGACTGCACAGTTAATCTGTAGTTTTCACATTCTTCCACAGGGCCTAAGCTTTTCTGTTAACCCAAATAAATTTGTGACATCTGCCCCATTATTTTATGAAAGCCTTGACCACCTGAATGAGTCCATAAAAAGCTGGGCCCTATGATGATGTGGATTACACCTGCCATGAACTCAGCCTTCTTTCTCCATATCCCCCATTTCCACAATCCCATTTTACATCTTACATGCCCTCAGCAGGAATCTCCAACAGTCAGATTCCATATTGCTGCACTGCAGTGCATGTTACCTGTGTCTCACTTACATCAGCCAAGGATGACCAAAGCTCAGATACTCCACTATTGCCACTTTGCTTTTCTGAGCCTGTCACACTGACTTCAAGTGCATTTCCATTTCCTTCCTGCTCAGTGACAAACTGAACCTGCATACAGTGCTCTGCATTGTAGTAGCCAAATAATATTGCCTTCCTTAGGAGTACAAACTCCTTTAAACTTCTCAGGCAAACAGATTGGCCAGGGTCAGGACACCTTTTTGGTCCCACTCACGATGTGTACCAGCAGGTGACACACTTGACAGCCACTCTCTTTGGCTATGGGTGTCACAGGCTACTAGACCTGTCAGACATTTATTTCCCCTGCAAATTGTCCACGTCTATGTAGCAAGTTCTAGACATACTTACAGCAGCAAAAATATTTGAATAATTCTATAAGACTAAAATATGGCCCAATCAGTAGCTAAGAGGTTTATTTTTGTTTTATTTATTTATTTAATTAATGAAGCTACTCTCACACTCCTCACATCACAGTGTGAATCATATTTAAAACTAATTTAACCTTATAAATATTCCAGTCATAAACATTTTTTCCTATACTTCTCTGACTTCCTTGTTTAAATTCTATTCCACCATTTAATCAATTTTCAGCTTTAAGGTTGTGAGTAATACTTTGATTTTTATACAAATGGATTACTGGATCCACAGCTGTCAGTACAATTATGGCCAAGAACTTTGTAGCCTGAACAAAACTACAGAAACATTTAAATAGAACCTACTTAAATGAATAACCAATAAACCAATATTCCTGGTAAAAATAACTTATTTCCAGGGAGACAGTTATTAAATATGGTTTTTATTGTCCATTAGGTAGGAACTTTGAAATAGTAAACTACTCTGTATAGACATATGTAGAATACAGATTAGGTACTGCAGCAGTAATTTTATGATGTTATTATGTCCTAAAAATTTGATAAAGCAATACATAAAAAGACATTTAAACAGAATGAACTACTTCAAGATCAAATACAGATAACAGTAAATTTAAGACATGTTACATGTGTGAGGCAGAAGAGATATATAGTGAAAACCACAAACATGTGCTAGAGGTTATTTCCCTTTCAGTGAGCCAGACCCAAAATTAATACCTTTGCTGCTCAAAATGAAGTCAAAATGAGGCCTTGCATCTGTAAATCCTGTGTTTCTACAGTATTCATAACTAGACTCACCTAAGTGTCCAAGTCCAATATCCTTTACATCTGAACCGTTGTTTTGTAGCCCCTTGTGTGGCTACAGGAAATTAAGAAATGGTCTTTTGTTGTTTGTGTACAGCACATCTACTCCCTAACATATATTGCCTCTCTTCATCAATTCAAGGGAAAGGCAGCTGGGTGAAAATACCACATGAATTATATTGGTGTGGCAATGAGCATCTTGAGCATCATAATTTAACTGTGCACATAACAGGACAGAGTGCAGCCTCAGCAAGTTTAGAGATGATGCAAAATTGTCAGAAGTGTTTGAGAGACATGGGGATTGTGTTGCCATTCAGAGAGATCTCAACAGACTGAAGAAATGGGCTAACAACCTGACAAAGTTCAACAAGGGGTTAAGGAGGAACAATCCCACCAGTGCAGGCTGGGGTCTAACCAGCTAGAAAGAATCCTTGCAGAGAAGTCCTTTTGGGTAATAAGTACCACATAAACCAAGAGTGCGACCTTGCAGTAAAAGATGGCCAACAGGTCCCAGTGCTGAATGAAGAAAATCACTGCCAGTGAGCTGAGGGAGGTGATCCTTTCCCTCTGCTCAGCAGGGGTGAGGCCACACGCTGAGCACAGTGGGCAGTTCTGGGCTTCCTGGATTTAGATACAGAGACATGGAGTGAGTCCAGTGAGGGGCCACAAAGATGACAACTGCATTTGAGTCTCTGCCATGCAAGGGAAGGCTCAGAGAGTTGCAAAGGCTTCAAGAACGAAAGGAGGGATTGTATCAATCCGTATAAGAACCTGTTGGAAGCGAGCAAAGAAGAGCCAGGCAGAGCGGTAGTGAGTGAGTACAAGTGGCAATGAGCCCAAATTAAGACTGAAAAAAATCCACTTAAACATGAGGAAAATAATTTTACAGTTAGTAACCAGAGCAGGTTGGTCGGAGAGGTTGTGAAGCCAACCCCACTGTATGCAATCTTGAGCAACCTGCTCTAGGCTGACGCTGCTTTGAGATGGCACCAGACACTTCCATAGGTGCCCTGCAATCTTGACTGTTCACTGATTTTACATCAGAATGTCAAAAAGATGGAGCATATTGGGATCTCAATGTGATTTTAAAAAATACTTATGTTTTGCAAAGGAACAGGGAGAAAATGAAACCAGTTTCTAGATTACCCTAAAACAACGTAACCAAGATCAGACAAATTATAAGCCAGAATTAAAGCCAGGCATGCTGAAAACTGCAAAATAAATAAATTAACAAAAATGCTAGAAGATCATTGTCTTCAACCTTTACATGCAACTTTATGACCATGTGCCCCACAGAGAAAGTATGAACCTTCTCTGTTGAGAAAGTAAAGCATGAACTTGAAGTGCAGCTCTTAGACCTTAACCACAGTGGTTCCCCTGGCTGAAGCTGAAGTGCTGTCTGTCCCACCCAACAGGTACCTGGCTGTACATCACAAGGAGTTAATTAAAAAAAAGAATGCACTTGCTTTTGGAATAGAAGGATGGTACCAGCAGGTACAGCACTCTCTGCTTAACAACACATGGCTTCATTTTGATCTAGTCTTGAGAATGCATACATGGGAAAAAATGTCATGTAAGTCACCCTCGTAAGCCTCCTCCCCTGCTGCTTGCTATCACAATCAGAGACCTAATTAAGATGATTCTGTATCATTATTTTTCAAATTAAAAGTATTTTGAAGACAACATAGACGTATTTCAGAAGACAGAAAGTGATGTTCATATTTGCAGAAGAAAATACGAACACAATGAAAATTTTTAAAAGAATCTTAGCAGAACCCCACTGTCCTGAAACTCAGGTTCTTTTAAGTTCCAGAACTCAAATGGATTATTGTCCCATCATCTAATAGTCAGCTAGAAGAAACTGAGATTTGATTTAAAACTGAAAAGACATCCTGAAAATAAGAAATGTTTGCAGCTCCCAAAACCCCTTGCCAGCACATATCAACTTAGCTGGATCATAAGCAAGCATCGGAAATACCACTTCTATTTTCAGAACATCATGCATCCAGGATGAAAGCTGGGTTCCTCCCACATCTAAATTGCTCAGTAAATCTTATATTTCAAGAACAGCCTCATGATAAATGTCAATTTTGTGCTAACTGCATTCTGCAAATATTTAAATTGAAATGTGTACCAAAAAAACAGATATGGTATTTTGAACTGAGGATGCACCTTGGCAACCAAGAAAAACATTTAAGCCACAGGTTAGCATTCAATCTAGACTGAGCTGGGAAAAGATGTTTTTGTATACCCTAAAGATGAGTTAAAAATAAAACTTTTCATACAAGTGGAATGATTCAATATGAAGGTATGTGATACTACAAAATAATTACAGTTAAAACTTGGGGAAAAAATTAATGGACAGATGGTCTCCACTTACTCTGAAAAGTTAAAAAAAGAATATGATCATTCTAATCCCTGCACAGCAAACTATTTTTAAATTCCAGATTTTTGTGATGTATTAAAAAATAATCTGTTCAAATCAGATAGACATGGAAAATGAAAGCCTTGTCCAAATTTTCTGCCAATGTTGATTTCAGTTGAAATTATCATTACCTGACACTTGAGCTATTAGAAATCCTTTCTTTCATGAAAACTGACACCAGTACTCCTTCTAATTAGAACAGGGATTGCTACTATATAGCATCTTTTATATATGAGTTATATAAGTATAGAAAAAAAAATACAACTCTGAGACAAACTAGCTTATCATTCAAAATAATCAAAATATTCCATTATTAGGTTCTAAATCTCAGAACTTACTCAGAGTAAGTATCTACCATGACTACACCTCTAAAACTGTCTGATTTTTTACAGCTATATTCTTTTAGTGCACTCAGCAGGGCACAGGCAGATGATAGGATAAGGATGTCTTTTTATTGTCTAAATTGGAATCCAAATTGGAAAGGCTGCGTCCCCAGCTAGCTGCTGGTCTGTGGATTAAAATTGAGTGGGTAGTTTCAGTTCAATTTTTCCACAGACAAAACCAATAATAATTAAAGAAAGACAGCTTGGTTATCAGTTTTAGTGCACTACAAGGCAGGCCTGGAGATGATCACTATCTCTATAATGTAATATCCTAACTTGTATTCTTGAAAAGAGGCCTAAAAATTAGTACCTGAATATTCAGAGCATTTTAGTCTTTCCTGTACTTAATATCCTCTTTGTGAAGCCAATATATTTCACTCATTTCTGGATATTTGTAATGCACTAAGAGAAATCAGAGGCACTTGCTGTAAGTACCATCTATGAAAATTCTGAGTTTGTAGCTGTATCAAATAACAAAGGGCAAAATCTGAGCAGTACACAGTAAGCATTGCTCTAAGAAGTCTGGATAAAGCTACTGAAGATGCAAATACTGACTTTCTCTCACTTGCAAAATATTGTCAAATCATTATGACAGTGCATGCACAGCTGTACATAAATGTTTAGTAATGATGATGGTACCCTTGCAAGAAATGAAAGAATGAGGATAGAATAAGTGGCTCCAGAGTTAACTTGACAGAAAAAAAAGCTTCTTCTGCAGAGATCTATAGATAGCAAATAATATAACTGGTTATTGAAAGCTATTTTATTTTTAAAATATTTGAAGGCATTTTATAGTGTAATCATTATGAGAAGGCCAAAGAGAATTTTGGCTATAAAAATTCAAACTGCATAATCAAGTGGAGAATAATATACATAGATTGAAGGAATGTTTCTAAATGGAAACATCATGGGAATGTATTTTGAATAACATTACTTACTACCCAATGTTTCTTCATCTCCAGCTGCAAAAATCTGTAACACTTTTATTTAATAGCTGAAGCTATTGCATTTTACTTGCTCTACAGGACTCAGGTCGCTCCTTGGTTGTCATTTCCTCGAGTAAAAGATTAAGCTAAAAAATTTGTATTGGAAATAAATGTTTCAACAGGCAAGTGTGGACAGAGTAGGAATCTTGTATTTCCTTATCAGCTAGAGAGAACAAACTCCCAGAAGATGCCTGAAGCAGATCAAAATTTTGAAGGGAAGGAGCCAAACTCTGCCAGTGTTCAGAAGTGTTTCCTTAAACCATTATGGAATGGGGAGATATATTCTCACTGTATGGCACATTCACAAAAGTCACAAAATTGGCACGTAAAAGAAACTACATGCTGTTTGACAAAGGCAAAAGGTCATTCACTGGACAGTTAACAGTAAGCACATCCAAAAGGAAGGGAGCTGTTTTCTCCTGCTCCTATCTCTGAATATTGCATACTTTTAAATTACTCATTGCGAGTACCATATAACTTAATCAGGCTAATCACCATCGAGTGTTGCAAAGTGCTGTGATGCTGTATTGTTCTTCCTTATAAGCACATTTGCCAGGAAAAATGAAAGTGATTTCATGTAGAGCTCCCAGCAATGTGAACTATATGCAAGCATAAATACTTTCATTTTCATCCTGTATTTTTGATAGAACTATAACATTGACACATGCATTATCTACATGCTCCTGGTTCCTTAGAGTGTTTTGGGCAATTTCACACAAAAATAAGAATGGCACCTCATCCTGCAAAATTGACAAAATTGTGATATTATTTTTTTGATGCTGGACAAAAGAATTTAATTGAGAAAAGGGAACAAAAAGGTCTTAGCTTTATTATAAATGACTGTAACAACTGTTAATGTCGAACACAGCATCACTTACCAGACTTGGCAAAGGCATGCAAATCTTTGTATTTACTGTTTCAGGGGATCATCCACCCTATCAGCAGGCTCCCAGAGGAGTCCCTGTATCCTTGCATCTCTAGATCTTACACTGTGTGGTAATCCAAGCCATATGGCTCCTACCTACATCTCCTCAGCTGAACCCCTGAACAGGGCAGCCAAGTAAGGAGAGCCAGCTTAGGTCTGTGAGCCCTTCACAACTGATTCTCAAGCGTAACTCAGCCAGCAGTGAACACTACTACAGGTGGTAGGAACTGCTGAGCTCACTGCTGGCTCTCTGTCAAGCCTGGTGTAGAAAGTATGGTCTCCTGATACTAGGTCTGATGGCTAAGAAAAAAAAAACATAACAAAAAAACCCTGCAAGCTGTCCCCCTTTCCCCTCAGAACTGGATGCTGTCACAAACATTTTGAACATCCTGCACACCTGCAGGCATATTAAAAGCTACAGAAACAGATTTGTCTCAACTGAAAAGTAATCTTGACACTGCTCTGATTCAAACGTGAGAATCTGATATATTATGCAGTCCAAACTACTTAATAATTTGAATAATGGAAAAGAGAAGATTGTAGGTTTTTAATGGAAACAAAAAATGGAAACAGAAAACCCTACATTCAGTTAATAGGTTAATTTATTCCAAGATCTTATAAAAAGAATGGTGAATTATTTACAACAGATAGCAAATGCAACACCTCACAAAGCATGTGAAGGGCAGTTACAACAATTCCAATACCGGTTCATTTGCCCACGATCTCAAATGCTGAGTCCAAAAGCCTTCTGTCTCAATGAATTTATAAAAAGGTCAAGGTTAATCTCTTGCATAATTTACACTTAGAAAATGATGAGATTCACAACGAAATTTAAGTCACACAGTCTAGTTAGTAATTTATATTTAAGCCTATATTCTGGTAAGACAATTAGTTGTAAACATACTGACTGGCTGCACTATGCATGAACATTCAGGTACCATTAGGTAGTCTTGCTTATTTTCAAGAATACACTGAATACTAGACTATGTAGCTACTTTTTTCACATCATTTGTAGTCCAATTATCAGACTATATCTTGGTTCAAACTGCAAATTGCTTTAGAGAATTCTGGTCAAAAAAAAAAAAAGTATATTATTCTAAGCATAAATCTGTAAATACATCATGCCTGAGTAACAACCATGGAAGCTGAAATTCTCTTGAGGGGTTCTACAGTAAGAGTCAGGAGAAACAACTTTATGAAAGTCTTTTTACAATTTAATCTACCTAATTATTCTTCCACTTGCTGAATCAATTGGTGGGACTATTAAGGTATTTCCTCTTTGCAGTGACCAAGAGCTGGTCCCAAATGTCAGTCAATAACAGTTTCCCAAGACGAGTTATTATCAAATCAATTTGATTGCCTTCCTAGATCTGAAGTTTCACTTTTTTAATTAATGGTAGATACAGTTTACACAATACCATTCTGCATAGTATTTTCAGATAGAAAATAGGACTGGGCAGAATCAAAGCACATGTAGAGAAATGCATGACAGATTCTGTAGCAAATGGGGACAGTATGCAGGATAGCTAACACCATTTTCACTGATGAGCTGGAAGAAAGTATTACAATGACTTTATAAAGCTTGCTGATGACTGGAATTGGCAAAATTATTAGATGTGAAGGAAACAAGTGGAAAGACAAATCGTGATTACTTTCCTAGGTAAAAATGTGTTTTATTACAGTTGAAAGAAGAGTAATTTATTTAACAATAAGGAATCATGATTTTTCCTGAAGAACACAGACTGCATCTTGGGAAAACAGTTAAAGAGGATTTTTGGTGTCATGGTTAAATATCTGTCTAGTTATGCCATATGCTGTGGTAGGAAGAGCAAATTTTAAAATCTTGGATGTAGAAAAAGCATAAAAATAGTGGAGAAAATTCTATTTTGATTAAAGGCTTCCAGAAATATTCTTGATATTTAAGTATTGCTAAGAGAGATCAAATTCAAAAGGGGTCATTGAAAGGACTGGAGAAAAACGTGAAGAATAATACAAATTAAACTGATGAAAATGCCTCTGTATGACCTATATGATTAAAAGGCTTCGTTTGATCAGTTAATCAGGAAGATTGAGAGGGTTTCTGATTACAACATGTGAAACTTTCTCCCAGTCAAGGCATTAGGGTTTTCTCCTGGTACAGAAAGCAGAACAGGAGAGTATTACAATAGCAAACTCTTTCTTTGAATAATCAGATATAAATATTCATGAGGGCATGTAACCACTAGAGCTGCAAACTACCAAGGGCATTTATAGACTCTCCATCCTTTAAAGCCTATAAACCAAGAACTGACATTTCTCTGAAAATTATGTGAGGTAAACACATGTTATTCAAGTACATATAAGCTGGTTGAAATTAAATGGCTTAAGGTAAATGAGAGGTCAGATCTGAACACTCACAGGGTCATTTCTGTCCATGGTACTTTTTAAGACTGCACGCAATTTTTATCTCCATAACAGGGAAAGTAGTAAAATCCATACACAGAAGTTAGTGATTATGTTGAAAACCAGAAAACCAAGGGCAAAAGTTAAACATAGTTTTAACTATTGATATTTAGTAGGTAGATGAGCTCTAGTGGCATCTATAATGTCCTGATGGCCATGGCCTAGACTTCACATCCAACTTTTCTCCAGCATCTCCTCTACCCTATCGGAATTCTGCTCCACTTGAAAAACCAACAGCATGAAATTCTCTCTTTAGAATCAACTGCATAAGAAAGGCAATTAGTGTGTACAGCTAGCTCCCAAGTGCTCTACGAATGCCAAAACAAGCTAGGCTTAGTTTATATGAAAAGCCACTTTCTGCTCTATAAAGTATCCAAATAATGTGATGGTGGGTGAAGGAGGAGGCAAGAGGAGAAGAAAAATGGGTGCCATGAGGTGGCCTTTCTCATGTCACATGGGCAGTCTTCCAGTTCTGACAGCCTTCCAGTTCTCATTATCACCCTGCTCTGTAACCATGAGAAAATGCTTTCTGTTTTATTCAGTGACCGTGACAGAGTATATACCTAACTTTTGCAGCCCCCTCACAAACACAGCAGATATCTGATCCGACAACTAGGTGAGCTGAAAATTGACTTTGGACCTTAGCAATCAGTTTGTCCTATTCCTCTGCAAAGAGTCTCACACAAACTTTTTTAAAGGACAAAAGTGCAACAATGCATATGCCGGAATCATTTAGGTCTTATATATACTTGCTTAAGAGGTTCAGACTATTTACATCAAGTTTTCTTAATTCTCAGCCAGATATAGAATGAATAAATGTCTTCAACTGCCATAGGCAATTATAAATTGATGGGAAATCAGGAAATAATGAACAAATGAGGTGCTGAACTTCATAGCTGCAGATTAAGTGTTTATTCTTTATTTCTGATTTCACCTAAAGCATTATTATAATCACAAACACACACGTATGCTTTGCCATGTAGCTCATGAAATTGGCTGGATGATTACAAAGACATAAAGATGAAGTGCACTACAACGGATTATTCTAACACTTGATTGGTTTCAGATAGCTGCAGGGCTTTGACAGCTGATACTTGGCAGATGTGCTTCCATTTTAATACTGTTTATCTCCAAGTGATCTACTTCAAGGCATTTGATCTTTTATTGGGAATGTGTGCCTGTCTTCGGCAGGACCAGGCTAACCCTATGGAACCACTGGACAGCATGCACTGAACTAGAACTGTTAACTGTACAAAAAACTGTACACTTAGCTTGTAAAACCTTACAAACAGGATTCATAAGGATAATTAATCTTATGACATCTCACTCAAATGCTAAGGCTTAATATTTTTTAAGCTTTGTTTCTCTTTGTTCATTCTAGAGATTTGTATGCTGAGACATGAGCATTCTTCCCTTTGATGATCTTTCTGTGAAAGCTACTACTAACTTTGTGGTTATACCTCTTCTCAATGTAGAAAAAGCTGGTGGGAGAAGGAAATTACCACTCCTTCTCATCAGCCTTCTGCTCTCTTAAACAACTAAAATAATTTCTTAGTTAATTTATTCTTACAACCCACACAAAGCTAGGTATACTTGCAGGTAATGGGAACAGCTCTTGTTGTCCTGGATTTCAACAGAAGACATCGTTGTCTAAGTTACAGTTCCCTCTTTTTTTTTTTT
>WAAE01022141.1:0-17998 GCA_013400495.1 Nicator chloris
TGCAGTGAAATTTTAGAATAAGAATTCAAGTGTTTAGTGTGCTTGCTAAGAATTTTCGTAAGCTTTTTGAGGTTAGCATTGCTGTACAATGTAAACCCACTTCCTGAATCCCAAGAAATGTTACAAAAGTCAGGAGCTATAATGAGTAAGTCAGCTGAAGCTCTCTGAGCCTGTGTCCTGATGTAGTGCTCCACATCACGGCAAAATCGAACACATTTTATTCCACTAATAGTTCCACTTCTGCTACTGAATGCAGTCACCTACTGAACAGAAATTCTTTAAATACTACAAAAGAAAGAAGGAAACAGTCCTGCACTCATTCAAGATCAGGTCAAAGGAGCAGCTGAAGCTCTGACACGACATCCATCATGGCACAGCGGCATCTCCCACATCTGCACGCAGCCACGTCGGCACTCGGGTCTTTTTGCCATTAAAACAGGGCTGTAACGCTGTGCCTAAACTCATTCTAGCTCCCACTCTGGTGACAGTGATGCCTGTTATCTACTGCAGGCAGAGGGAATGCCTGCTTGTTCCTGAGGGGTCCCTTCCTCACGAGGAGGCTGCCTGGGCAGCCTTTCAGCCAAGCGGGTGTCCCCGTGCACTCTGCAGCGGGACTGCGGCACAGACGCAGCCACAGCTCTGCACCCAGAGCCCGCGTCCCCGAGTCCCGGTGGGATGGACTCACCCCTCCGTGACATGCAAAAGATTTCCATTTGATCAGGCTTCAGTTTGCCAGGTGAAAGGTGTAGAAGGGATGGTCTGTAAATCACACCGAGATCGCAAAGGTGAAGGTTACTCTCTGGTGCTTTGCCGGTGGAAATCCCCGAGACTCCCTGTGCCTCACCCAGAGGTGGCAGGCAGCACTCACGTACATCTGCTGGCACGTGAAAGGGAAGATAGGGAAAAAAGGAGGGGGTTTCTGACAGTAAAGGCCTGGCCCTGCCTTTGCCAGGCTGGAAATGTCCCCGTGGTACACAGGGACACAGAGGACGATGGTGAGAGACACCTCTGCTATGTTACAGCAGTACGAGGCAGCAAAGGGGGAGCAGACATAATTGAAAGAGGGACAGGAGAGGGTCACAGAGAGCTCCTTCTGGGAAATGACAGGGAAAGGAGCTTTGAAATAATAGGTCTTGGTGCCAGAAGTTAACAGGGCTGCCTGCAATGAAGAGGAGGGTACAAAAACCCCCATGCAGTACAGAGTGGCCCAAAGTAAGCCAACCTGGCATGATGAATTCCGTATTGTGAGACAATATTGAAGTGGGACACCAACTCTGCGTGGTGAGAGTAACATAGCAGACTCTGCAACTCCATGCAGCTGTCCAAGAGTTAGTCTGCAGGACAGTAGAGTAGGTGGGTGACACAGGGGTGGGTCAGAGGGAGCCAAATCTGAGCCTCTGGTTTCCTACACCTCCGTGGTTCCACTGCACAGCAGTGGCCAAGCCCAGGGCAGGGTAAGTCTTCTGATGTAACAACTCTGAATCACTGATGATAAAACAGGGCAGACATTTGATTTATCTGACATCTCTTACCTGCAAATAATACTGAAGGAAATCTGCTCTTCGCATTTAGAAGCCAAAATCAACATCCTTGTTAAACGCACTTTGATGCCACACATTTGTGCCTGCAGACTTTTTCACTTACTTTTTCACCCCTTTTAATTATACTTTAACCCAAATCTCATTTGTAAAATATCTGATTTGAGATCTGACTCTCATTTAGTAAGCCCATTTGATGAGCCATTATCTTACTAATGCCTCCTTCAAAAGAAGATTCCTCAGCAATCATCCAAGACAAGAAACTCCTATTCACTTGCAGGAGCTGTGGACAGGTTTGGGAATTGAACTGCTGCATTTAACAGTGAATCATCAAGTTTCAATACACCAAGGTTGTAGGAGGTTTTTTGATGCTCTGAGGAGAGGGACAGCTCACAATAAATCTTGCATAGAGGCATATTTTTTTTTAATAGAAGTTGTTACTGCATTTTAACTGGGTATTTTTCAAAGTGCTGGAATCCTGTAAAAAACACCTCTGTCTTCTGCCCTACTGAATGGTGTAAAATTGGCAGAAGCAGGTGCTACAGGGTCTCCAAATGACTGGATTTGTCCTTCTCCTTTCTAAACTCTGACAAGACGACCGATTTCAGCAAAGGAAATGGCAGCTAACCCATCCCAGATTTTCCTCCCAGCTTCCAGAATCCACATTGAATGCCACACTGTCGCTCAGTTAACTACCACACACACTCCCCCCACCACACCCTGACCTTTGGAAAGGCACCTAAAGAGACTGGTAACTTTTCTACTCCCCCCATGATTCATCCTCAAGCTCCAAAGCCCAGCTCTGTGCTTCAATGCAAAGAAGGATGAAAACTGCATTGCTCACCCTTTACCGTGGGGCACTGCACCACGGTAATGGCAGAGCAGCCAAAACCTAAGGAAGCACAACACAGGCACATCTCCAACATCGGGATAGCACGGATCTGCAGAGACCTGGGACTGCAGCAGGACACGACCATGTTCTCAGAGCACACAGCCAGTAAGCAAATGCACTGCTGAGCTATCATTAGAGAGAACAGATCCACCACTGTCTGTCACCTACCTCAGCATGTGGAAAGTCACAGCAAGCCCAGACTTGGAAAAATTATCATCACAGTGCCCATTGCTAGGAGAACTCAGTGATGTTCAGTGCAAAGTACATTGAAAAACCATCTCTTGAAGAATATTAGCTGCTTAAGAAGTTCATCACGGTCATGTGACTAGAGGTGTGAGAAAAGCACTCCTCTCTCAGCTAAACAAGCGGTCACACTGTTGCAAGCAGGGTTGGAAAGCTTGTGTAGGTAATACACCTCGTGTGACAGAGCAGGGACAGATTTGTGTAGAGGAGCTGCCTTTAGATAACATGGCTGAAATGCTTTCTTTCACATCAACCCTTTTTCTAAACTACATCTGAAATGTCTTGGGTGAGATGAGCTGCTTTGATTTCATTTCAGTGCTTAAAAACAAAGCAGAAAGGAGTAAGCCCCTACTCTCATGAGCAGTCAAGAGCTAATAAACCTTGTAATATAAAGCTGGCATAAATACAGTATAAATACTGAGGCACAGATGTTTCAGCCTTGCACAGTAACAATTCAAACACAGAAGTATCTGATACACAAACCAGACCAGCATCTCACCTCCTGCTGATATCTGCTCGGGCGTAGGAACTCCCAAAGCCACAAAAAACTATTAAAGAACTTGCCCTTATTGTGAATTTCAAGTAAAATCCCCAGAAGATGGGCATCTCCAAACCTTTGAATAAGTATCTTAAACCCACTGGTCCCTGACATCCATTTTCATACACCCAAGTAAAGTGGCTGGGTTTGCACACCTGCCAAGGAGCACCACACAACTCTCAGGGACATTACCAGCCACGTTTAGCAGGGTGTGCCCAAGCATGGCTCCTCACCCTTCATTTTTACTTTTCACACTCCCCTTGTGGAGAGGCTGATCCCTGCCCTGGCAGCACCGTGCCCAGGCAGGTCAGGTTACCTTGGGAACGCCTGCTGCCGTTTCTGACAGGCGGGGGTAGGTGTAGGAGCTGTAGGAATGTCCTTGCTGGTGTGCTTTGAAGGCGCTTGCTCCGTAGGGCATGGCCGGCTCCTGCAGGCCGGAGCCTGACCTGGATCTCTGCCTTATGGTTGGCTGAGGGCTCGCAGGGTCCACGTAGGATGACTTGGGCCTCTTATCATAATCATCCTTGCTCAGGCCGTGTCCCCAGTCACTGTCACCGTACTCCAGCCTCTCCTTGGGGCACTCGCTCTGCACCGACGCTCGGGACGGGGCGTAAGGAAAGGGATCTCTGTAGTCCAGGGAGGATCCGCTGGGGATCCGCTGATACTCCAGCTTTAGGCCGCCGTATTCCAGAGCTTTGGGCTTGGTCTCCAGGTGTGCATGGTAATCTGGGAGGAACCTGGAGAGGTCTGACTGCAGGGGTGTCGCTTCCGAGTAATAGATGTCCCGGGACGTCACCTTCATCATGTGCCCGTTCTGCTTGGCGGCGTAGCTGCCCTTGTAGTACCTGTCCAACTCCTCCCCGTACAGAGCCTTGTCTCGGTATTTCTCCACGACATAGTCTGCTGTAGTGTCTGACTCACTGGAGTACTGGGAGTACGTGATGTAGCCATTTTCCTCCTGGTGCCTCGGCACATGGTTCGCATTGCCTTGGTGGTGGGTGGGAGGGCTTTCCTTCCGCAGGGAATTGGATCGTGTCACTGAGATATTGTCAAACTCCTCCAGCAGGCCATTGATTGAAGTATCCTTTCGAGGCTTGTTTCCTCGAACAATAGTCTGGGAATAAAAAAATTGCTTGGATTAAATAATGATATTTGTTTAGTATTTCACCAAAAAAAAAACAAAAAATCAAGAAGGAAAAGTCTGTGATCCACCCAGGAATACCCACAGCAATGTCTTATGTTCTTCAGTCACATATTGCTAAAAAAAAAATCCCTCAATAAATAATTACAGTAGGACATGAAGAAATGTTTAAATTCAGTGCAGATCACAAGCTGGGATTTGCCATGCAACCCCAAGACACTCTCAGCCCAATTTCAGAGGTGGGTGTTCAGCAGCCAACAATAGAGACATTTAAACCCACTACTTATTTTTCATTTGTTATTATTCAGTTGTCTACATCAAGCAACACTGGTGGGCTGAATCTGATTTGCAGGGCATGGATAAGCAGAACAAAAATTGTTATTTTGACAAACTGCTGGAACGAAAAGTAGCCTATAGTTAAGCAGGCACTGAATTTCCTTGGTTTTTTTCTTTTTTTACAAAACAGTGTGTTCCTGAGTAGCAGAATCCCACTGAAGATTGCCTCTTAGTTAACTTAGCAGAAAAGTCACTTGGGAAAGAGGGAAAAATACCTAACTCTATCTCCTTGTAACACACAGCATCCAGCAAACCATGGTGCACAACCATGGCTCTGGGACACCTAGTTTGTGTCCCAATATTGCAAAGCCTTCCATAGATCCCCCTACCCATCCCCATCCCTTTATGTCCAAAGTGCCGGTGCTCCTGGTAGGATGGCAGGTGAGCAGTGCTTGGTTACAGTTCTCGTCAAGAAAGATTTTATTTTTTTAGCCAGTACCACCTGAAGGCTGTCACATGTGGCTGCATCCATTGTTCACCTGGGGACTGCCATTGAGCACCACTTCACGTTTACAAACACCCGGCAAGACTAAGATGTACAGATTGGTGGCCAGGGCCATAAATCAGCCAGGCTCTACTGAAAACACATTTGCTTTGCTGATTTATTTTGGCTAAATATCTCTGGCTGCATCCTCCTTAACTCACTGAGCCTTTCACAGAGTCACCGTGGTCACATCAAGGAGATTTTTCCCTCTCTGGGCTGCAGCCTGTGTTGCACACTGTCCGTGGCGTATTGGGAACCACGAAGGTGTGTCAGATGCTGAATGTGGAATACTGGACACCAACCACAGCATGTCAGATGCTGAATGTGGAATACAGGACACCAACCACAGCATGTCAGATGCTGAATTTGGAATACAGGACACCAACCACGGTATATCAGATCCAGCCTGGTCACTTGCTCTGCACTCGATCCTTTGTTCCAAGCACACTGAGGCTGTTCAACCCCTGCTTGAAAGCACTCAGGTGTTCAAACTTTGTCAAAAAAAAGCATTTAATCACTGGTAAGATCACAAAATTAACAGGAATATACTTCTCTGCCTCCCAGAAAAAGGCAGCTGAGAAGAAGCAGGGGAAAGCAAAGCAGTCCTGGCCTCACGCTGCTCCCTGCTCTGATTTATGTCTGTAATTACTCGCCTAGTTTCCTATTTTGAAGCCAGTGGTACTGAAACAATAGGACAGCAAAAATAAGGGACAGCAAATAGATCACTCCTTTCACCTCCAAAGCCATTCAGCAGGGTGAGAGGAATTGGTTTCATTCTGCTACAGCCTATTTGGCAGGATGACTGCGTGATCATTCATATTTAATTATCACATAATAAACCAGCAACATTCGACAATGAAATGCTTATAATTGAAAACAAGACTGCAATACCCAACTGGCACCCTGCTCCCCTGTGCAAATGCCTGCTGAGGAGGAAAATGCCAATTTAACACTCTCCACGGGACTGGCCCTCACAAAGAGACGTTTCCTGGAGCAGGGCGCCCTCTTCCATTACAGGGAAGAGTTGTCCCTCTGCACCTCCAGGCACACGCTGTCTGGAAGCAGGATTTTCAGACACCTTCAGAAGGAAGATTTAGAGAAATGCAGCTGAGTGTTTATATGTTAGGGAATTAATTGGTGACAAATCCCTGCAGTCTGGGGATTTTCTGCAGACAGGTGCATGCGTGGGAGTAACCTTTTCGATTATGAGGATTTAAAAATAGTACTAATAGTAAAATGATCTTACAGGAAATTCTGGCTTTCAAACAAAAAACAACAAAGCACTTGCCACCGAAGCCCCAGCCTGAAGAAGCTGTCTTGGACAGCTCTGGGACCTCAGTGCTGTCTCATCCTGACTGATGAAGCTAAGGGAATTAAGAACTAAACCCCTTTTCTTTTATCCCAGCATTTTAAGGATGATCACTGGCAAACAGTGACTTGCAAGTGTGATGGCTGCAATTCCTACTGGCTTCAGATTATTTTCCATGAGAAAATGAAAATGGACAGCACAAAGGGAGGATAAAACTTACCTATTCCAGAGACACACTTTCTACTGAATAGTCAGTGCTTTGTTACTGTGAATAACAATTATTATCAATTAAGATACTTATTTATTGCTAACAACAACAATATTTCTATTTGCTTTGGCTTGTTTTTAAATGTTGCATTTCCCTTACATGAAAGGACAGATTTGGTGAGATGCCCCCAGGCTAAATCAGATAGCCTACACCAGCTTGATCATTTCCAAGGAAATACCTAGCACCATTCTTATCAAAAGAACTGCACCATCCATGGAGAAGAAAATTTAGGAATTGTTTCACCACGACCCTGGGAAATACTCTATATTGTCAAGTGTTTTGCTGTCTGAACAGAACTTAAGATTTACACACAATTCTGGAGTACATTGGGTAACTCCCTGGTGGGCAGAACCATTTACTAGGCTGAAGAAAACAAATTAATATCCCAAAGAAGGTATTGGTACAAAGGAGGGAAAAAAGTAATTGTTCTGTAAGAATGACGAGAGCATCAAAATTAAAAAATTAAATCAAATAAGATGTTATAAAGAATAAAACATATGTTGTACCATGTTAATTTGTCCTGAAGTGATTTACTAGAGAGAAAGTGTGTGCTGGGGCCTCACCAGCACCCAAAGCTTTCCTGGGAAGTATAGGATTTGCAGAAAGGAGCCTGAGATTGGGAGCTGCCATAACCATGGCCCAAATTCCCAAACCTGAAAGCCTAATGTTAGTGCCAGGCCACCAAGGAGTACCCAGGTTCCACAGAATGGCTTCAGTGGAAAAGCTGGACTGATGATGTGGGATCGTGGACTCTGGGCACTGTATCAGTGAGCAGAGGGAAAACCTCATGGCACAGATATACAACGGCAGGAATCACAAATGATGGGAAATTTGAGCTCTGACTTAAAAAGCAAAACAAAAACCTTGAAACAAAATGTAACAGAAAAGAGCTATCACGGTAAGAGATATAATGGTAATTATATCATAGGACATATGTCATAGGAACTAGACTAGTTTTTCTAATTTTAAAGGCTTTATAAACTGAAAAAAATCTGAGGATGAGGAGGGGATTCTGTCTCTATATTCCAGATATATTTACAGAAATTGTTTTCTGAATTTTTTTAACCACTCACTGGTCTCTGCATTTTTAAGCTTAAGGAACTGTCAGAGCTGCTGCAGGCAAAGCAGATCAAAAGCAAAGTATTCTTCATCAAGCTTGATGGGCTAAGATTTCCGAGGCCTTTGCTCTGTCCACTGAGCTCGTGTAATGCAAACCTGTAGGCCACCTTGTCACGCAGGGAACGCCGGGCTGGAGCCCTTGGGCGGGCACAGCTGCCCCCGGGCTCTCCAGGGCCGCCCGGCCCGGGCCACGGCCGATACTCCATGTCGATCAAAGGCCGTCGGCCGGCGCATCACGCACTTTAGGAGGGATCCATGTTCCCGCAGAGGGAGGAGTGCCGGGGAAGTTCACATGGAATGGATGGGCCGCAGTCTCCGGGAATGAAGGCTGGAGCCGCAGCTCCCATCTCATGGGCCGGGCGCCCGCTCGGCAGCCTGGTGACAGCAGACATCCTTCATGGTGCTTCTGCAGCGGCCTGTCCTGCGGTGATAAGCGATAATGGATCTGTCTGCGAGAGAGCCTGTCTTGCCTTGTTTCCAGGAGAGGATGAAAAACAGCTTCTGGGCCCAAATACTGTATTAACCTTGACAATAATGAAGTGGGTAATTAAGTGTTTTGCCCTAATGCGACCTTGCATTTATTGTCTTTACAACTAGTATACTTTACACGCTCGTTAAGAATATATCATCCTTTGTCCTCTGGGAGCTGTGTTTTCAGGAGTCAATGAGGATTTTAAATCTCTCTGATGTGCAGGGTGAAAAAAAAAAAAGGAATTTTAAGGAAAGGTCACCCTTATAAACAGCCAAGCTAAACTCTGATTTTGTCTCTGGCTAGCTTCTCCCCGCATCTGCATTATACACGAACTAAAAGCACAGCCTATGCACAGCTGAAAATCAATTTTTTTCTTAAGAAAAGGTGCATAAAGCACGGAATAATCTAATTCTAAGTGATGGATGTGTTGGTAATTTATTTTCTTGTGTTGCAAGACAATCAAAGTATTTGAAGCTGTGTTCATGACACCACATTTGTGTGAACAAATATGAACAGCACTTGGAGAGAAAAACTGATCCTTGAAATCACTTCAGAAGGAAAACTGTGGCTTTCCCTGTAAATAGCAGTTAAAGGCATTGGGGGTCTGCATCTGATCTACTCTTACCAGAAGAAAAAGCACTTCGAGGAGGAGGAGTTTACTGTGCAGGTTCCACACAAAGGAACACACCGCCCAGAGAGGTTGTGGACTCTCCCTCACTGGAGCTACTCAAGAACTGTCTGGTCAAAATCCTGTGCCATGTCCTCCCTGCTGGAGGAGGGAGGTGGGACCAGATGATCCACTGTGGTCCCTTCCAACCTGACCCATTCTGTGACCCCAAAATACGTGGACTCTCTTAAAACGCCTGGAAAGAGGTGAAAGCATGAAGCAAACCCCTGCTTTTTGCAGCAGCCCAGGGCCAGCATGAGGTGGATCCTTTGCCTTGTGTGTGAGGCTAAATTTTAAGGCTGAGGTGCCATCCTGAGGGCTGACACCAGGACCGGGCTCAGGGGGGAAGATGGGAGGTGAGAGACCAGCCCACGTCTCCAATGGCTGACGGTACATGGAGAAGCAAAAGTGCTGCCAGGGAGGAAAAGGGATGGCCCCTAAGGCCCAGTGCCCGGGGAGCTCAGCTGGGACTTGGGACTGCTGCTTCCAGCTAAGTGGTTCCACTGGGCACTCAGGGCTTTTCTCCATGGAATTATTCACTTGAGGACAAATTCAAACCTCTGAGTTGCTTTTCCAAATGATAGTGTCAGAGTTATCCTCTCAATCCTTCCACATTCCAGTGAATTCTTAATTACACCCGAATGGGGAACCTTCATGAGAAGGACTGAAAAAAATTTCTATACCTCCATCCTCTCTTTCCCCTAAGCTGGAAGTTTAGGGCACTTGTGCCACACAGATTAGCCTGGAAAGAAGCCTTTTTGACAGGAACTCATCAGATACATTGTAAGAAATGATGCTGGATGGGATACGAGGTAATTTATCACTCTGCACCCTCCAGTAGTGCCTTGTGGGAACTGCTCCAGTTTTGATCTACAGCCTGTCTACAAAACAGCTATTACTCAGAGTTAGTCACAAGGAATACACAACAGACAGGAAAATATGTCAGAACATCCCTTCTTGCAGCCTGTAATTTAGAGCTGGGTTTACACCTGGAAGCCTCAGAGTTCATATCATTTCCGTTATGAATTCCTTCCCAATGCTGTAAATTCTCATCCTCCCCATGAAAACAATATTAGAAAAAAGCAATCGTTTTGGTATCGCACAGCTCCCTCCTTGGGGAAGGCATTCTGCAGATTGCAGTGGTGTTGAGTGACTCAGCTGGGCCAGGATTTTGGATCTCTGCTCCCTGGACCAAACACACACTTTACACCAGAGTCACCTGCCCAAACCAGGAGCTTGAGGCAGTGTCACCTGCCCCTTGCCAGGCAGTGTCTAAGCATGTGAGCCACGATCCCACATCAGGAGTTGCTCTAATCACTTTCTAGGAGATCCATAAACCTCACTTTGGGACAGCTCTTACACAGGGCCTTTCCCCTGCACAGGAAAAATTAAAGAGAAATGCAACCCCCCCAAGTAAAACTGAGCCAATTCAGCCTTTGGGAGGGCAGAAGTCCCCTGAGCCCATGGGTTCTGTAGGATGTGCCATGTCTGGGATGTGCACGTCACCAGAGCTCACTCCAAATCACTGGATCAAAACAAAGGTACAGCTTGAGAGCAGTCTAATGTGCTTAACAACACCAGTGCCAGCTATTTAAAATTCTTCAAAAGCAAAATAATGGAAAACTATAAAAAAGCACTCACCAAAACGGCACCATGTAATTTCTCACCCTGCACAGCAGTTTTAGAAGTTGGTTTCCATAACAACAAGAGCAACGTTTCATTATAATCACATTCACTGGTAATTCTTTTGACATCTTAAAATACAGCAACTTTAACACAACATTTAGTTTTAAAATACCACTGAAATATCTACATTCTAGTAACTTTTCCTTATTTTTTTTTAAATACACAAAAAAGGCTTGTTATATGTAATTTGAAATGCTATTAGAGAATCTTAAAAGTTTAAAATAATTTTTCTGGGCCTACTTAAAACACATTGGATCTGTGCAATTTTATATGTCATATACACACACCAATCTTTTAGTCACACAACAAATGACTGAAATGTGACTTAAAAGTTTTCATTTGAAAGAGAAAATGTCTGTATTACTGATGGGTTAAAACTGCACTTCAGGGAGAGGAGTAGAGAAATCTCAAATCAAACAATTTCTATTTCATAGGATTTAGGACCCTTCAAAATTTTCTTTTCTCCAGAGATGGAAAGGAAAAGCAAAATGCCCCATAAAATGAAATTCCTCAAAAACATTAGCCACAGGAATTTTAACTGCCCTCTTAGTACTGCTGCATTTTCATAAGGCTGGTGGCAATGGTTTCAGCAGAACAGTGCACAGAGTGGACCTGCTAAACCAAACAGCTCTATCAAACCACACCAAAGACTGCAATGTTTTGTCCAAATTCTGGAAAAAATCTGTTCATCAATGGAAAATTTTCCTGGTTTGTCAAATCAACATTTTCTGGCAGTGAAAGAGAAAGATCAGTGACCTGGGAAGTGTGATGAACACCAGCAAGACCAGATACCTTGTTCTCCCCTCTTCAAAGCCATGTCAGCTGCCAGTGCCTCTGTGTTAGTGGAACTGGGGTTTTTTTTCCCCCCAAGGAAATTGCAAAGCAAATTCAGGAAGATTTACTGAGGTATAGCTGTGATCCAGGAGGTGCTGGCATGGTTCCTGCATCACACAGGATCCTATGGCAATCATGGGGGATATCCTGCAGAAGAAGCACCACAGAGCTTTCCAACTGGGCTGACTCCAGAGCCAGCTAAAAAACACTAAGCAAAGCTGGGGACATTTGGGGACGATGCCAGAAATCCCTCCCTCCAAGAAACACAACTCCACTTTTAGTTTTGTAACACCAAGACAGGAGCAGACACATCACAGGTCCAGGATCAAAGTTTGCCGCAGGCAGGGCTGTGTGTGACTTACACAGGGTTTTATCCAAATAAAAATAACAGAACCAAGGGCAGTTAATAAACGGCACTGAAGCTCCAGGGTGTCACTGGTACCTCTGAGATCTGGCCTTGGGAGCTGGTTTGTGCCTGGACTACTGAAGCACTTAGGGAGAGATGTGGGAATGATGCCCCTGCACTACAGCTCCTCATCCTCAGCCACGATGCAGGCGACAGGAGATGAAGCAAGGGCTGCTGGCAATCCTGATGCCTCTTTCAGTTCTGGCATCATCACTTCCACGGGAAAATACATTGAAAAAATGCATCTTAAACCGGGTATGAATTGACTCTGCTGCCCATCTGAACTTGGTGCAAGCACTCTCCAGGGAAACTGCAGGGACATGAGATAGCAAGAGGAGCCTACAGGGGCCTAGGGCTGTCCCAAGTGGATGGCAGAGTTCTCTGCAGCCACATCACAATCATCATCAGCCTTCATGTGCATCAGCCAGTCATCCTTACCTCTAGTATCTGCAGTCTAGACTGTTATTTGTCCATGTTTTTATGTGGGGGGTAGCATGAGGAAAACAAAACCCTGCTTTTCTCAACAAAGGCATGAGGAATTGCAAGAATTAACATTTCCCCAGCAGCTCCCCAAATGCTTCAACTTGGAGAACCCACTGCTACACTCCACAGGAGCTGTGGGTGTCCCACACAGCCCTGACACCGAGACACCCACTGCCAGTGTTTTTAGGGCAGAGTCAGTATTCTACATCTCCACATGACTGGTGCTGGGAACTGGTGGGGCACAATACCGTGTGAGTCTTCCCAGGGCTGGCAGGCATTTAGAAGAAGCCTTTCTACAACCATGCTGCATGCCACGATCACAGACTTCCCTGTAACAGGATCTGTGATTTTCCAGGCCACAAAAGGGATTTTCATGGGGAGAGAAGCCCTGCTGTAGTGTGGCTGGTGTAAAATCCAGCGCCCCACCCTCCTAGTCCCACTCACCTCTACATTTACCATCACGACTGTTGGAACCCTGGAGGCTGAAATTGTCAGGTTTTCTGAGCTGGAGGGTGCTGGCCCTCCGGCAAGCACCACATTTGACTTAAGGCCTTGGAAAAGGCTCCCGAGACTGAGTGACAGCACAGAGGCTGTGGGTGTGTGGTTTGAACAGTATTGTGTGATCTCACAGGGTGAAAAACTTAGATTTAGGATTTTAGTATATAGCAATATATGGGAGCCAAGATGGAGACTTTAGCGTGTGGGTCAGTTGTCTTTTTGCACCTTCCTCTTCACGGATTTGGGTGGCTTTCTGGGATTGGGTGGAAAAAGTCCACAGTGTGGACCAAGGATGATGGGTCATTGGGTTAAAAGTATAAATAATAGAGGTGTCATCTCATTATTGGCTAAGTAGTGCTTGAAAGACCTTGGTAGGAGTTAGAGTAGACATTTTCTAGCTTGCTAGTTAGAGCTCATGCCTTGTGAGTCTGGCAATAGGTAAGAGACAATAAACATCCAATTAAGAACTCAAAGACTACGTTTCTTGTGTGTTATTCATCCTGACCTTGGAGAAGAACTAAGAAACCAGAACTCCCACACATGACCACTGTGGTCCAGGGCACTGCACATGGGAAATGCACTCTGCTCTCCACCAGCAGCCCCAATTAAAAAGCTGAGGAGAGGGACAGCCTGTAATTCACAAAGTCGCACTGCAGCGTAAACCGTCTTTGTAGCTCGGATGAAATTTCCCTGGATGAGGTTCCCCTCGTGCCCTAAACATGCCCATTAACAAATACAAGGCTGATGGAGCATTAACCCAATTAATGATCCCGATGCTTTTTTCCCCTCAGTGAAAGATTTTTCTGGCTGCAGTTTGACTGAGCTTTCTGAAATATTTAAGTCAATTCCAGTGTGATAAAATTTTATGCTCAGGCAGTAATTGCCTTCATCTGACAGCTCTGACAGTGGGGCACTTGCTCAGGAGGGCAGAGGCTCTTAGGTCACTCCACTGTGGTCGGGATCATCTCCTGCTTTTAATTAAAATGAGGATTTTGACCGTCTGTTAATTTAGAAGAAACAATTTGAACCCTATTACTTTTGGCTGCGATCCTGCCACAGCGAAGGAAGCTTTATATACAGCAGGTGCTTGAAGACAAAGGCAACATTTCTGTTTCCAAGCGTGGGGGGCCAGCTCCAGGAGCTCCTGGTGCTCTACAGGCCGTGGCAGAGGGTTGTGAATTACTTTCCCACTCCATAAATCATCAGGCAGAGAGAGGAAGATGATGGTGAGTGCTGAGTGCCTCAGTCCCCAGCACAGCAAATCAATGGGGCTCATTGCCACGAACTCTGCTCAGGGCTGGGACAGTCCCTGCAATCTCAGCCCAGCAAATTTGGGATTTACACCCCGAGGAAGGGCAGGGTGATGTCTACAGAGCACTGCCCATGTCGGCAGGGAAGGCACTATCAAGGTACAGCAGGAGAAATCATCCTGCAGCCAGCGATGTGCCAAAAAATGCCTCAGCCCCACAGCCTTACAACAGTCCAAAAGTTTCAAGGTTCTTCCAAACACATTAAAATTCCTGGCCACACACATGCAAGGGGCACTTTTTAATCCGACTGATGTCCCTGACTACTTTGGACTTCTTCATCCTCTCCTGAAAGCTCACTCCTTGATTTCAGGGAATCCAGGAATTTGTATTGGCAAAATAAAAACACAAAATAATTTCATCTGCATTGTAAATGGCAGCATTCTTTCTTCCAAGGAAATATATTACTTTTGCTTTTCAAGGACACTATCAAATGGGACATACAGCCACAGGAATGTCCTAAGGAAGCAGGACTGACTCCCACTGAGAGGTTTTAATCTGCTAATACGGACATGAAGCAAAAAGTGCTCCTGTGCAGAAATCTAATGCTTAAGTCAAATTTACAAGGCAGGTGAGACAAAAGACAAGAGGAGCTTCCTCAGCTGACGTTTTAATTATTCCCTGTTGCAAAAGAGAAGTGCAAATCAAACACCTTCCAGATGGGAACAGAGTGAGGCAGGAGATTTCAGAGGATGCTCTGCGGCAGAGGTGAAGCCCAGCCCAGCACAACCATCTCCCGTGTACAAGAAACTGCTCAAACATTTCTAGGCTAATCTCGATTTGACTCGATTTGCTGGGCTGTGTCGCCACCAAGTGCACTCTGTCCTCGGCAGCAGATTGGTCCTGACAGGCTTAACAAATGAATCTGCCTGCCACGGAGCAGCTCCCTCCCTCCTCCAACCCCCCCACACAGCACGGGGAAGGCAGGGAGAAGGAGAAAGGCAGTACAGATGCTGCAGATCAGGGAGAAATGGGGCTGCTTCCCCCAGCCTGGGCTGTGGGATGGGGGTCAGACCTCACCGCCTGCTCCAGAGCATTTTCCCAGGGTGGTTCATTAAAACTGCTGTGTTTAAAGCAGATTTCTATACCTCTATATCCCACGCTCCTGGAAAGTGCTGCTTCACAGGGAAGCATAAGCCTTAGCAGTGAGGAGCTTCACTTGCACCATGCTCAGTGAGAATCATTAACTGCAAACTAGGACACAGATACCAATTACTGTTCTGCTCAAACTACAAAACTGTAAAATTCAGTAAAACTCACAATCTTATGCTATCCTTTTAACTGTGTGATCCTGATAGCTAACTACTAATGCCTGTTGGATGTCAGCAATTAAAAAGCAGAAATGCTCACCCTAAATACTTCTCTTTCATTCACTTCTCTCTCTCCAAAGACCTGTGTTATAAATGTATCCAAAATGCCCTTTTTTTTCTGGCCCACACAGTTCATCCCACAGGCAACAGAAAAGGCATTTAAAAGTCTCTGCAGGAAGTCAGTGTTGTTCCCTGGCAATACATAGCTCTTGTCTGCTGTAATTGGATCCTGCATGAAGGGGAAGACAAGAAAGAAAGCTCAGCAAAGCACTTTCAAATTCCTAGAGAGCCACCAAAGCCCAGATCTAATCATGTCAGAGCAGGAGACAGAAAAAATTACACTTATACATGGAGATTTGGCTCCACAGGTAAGTGAGCTGCTTGGCAACATTTTTTCCCCTCTGATCCTATGACTCTATTGAACTAAACTCTGCTGGGACTGAATAAACGTGGCTTTTTGGTTATAATTATAGAATCACAGAATGGTTTGGACTGGAAAGGACATTAAAGATTTCTATTCTATGGAACATGGTTTAATGGGACTGTAACCTGCCTGGTTTCTGTTCTGGACTGCAAGGGCTCAAACCAAGTTGATCAGCAGGGGTAGGGACAAGTCTATCCCCGAGATGTGCAGAATGTGCAGTGGCTGAACGACTACTCTCACTGCATGGATGAATGAAATGGAAGGAGTAAGCACTGCCCTGGTGCTGATGTGGACTGCAGATTCTGCAGGACCAATTTTATGTGGAAATCCCCTCCACAGACCTCTTACTACGTGGGCTAAAGCATCTGGCTTGAGCAGAAATCGTCAGGATGCCCAAGCAGATTCCTCCTTACTTCAGCTGTCAGGGTCTGCCTTTAACACGCATGGACACGAACTTCCAGAGATTTCCTGCTGCCACCTAGTGTTTTCCACGGCCAACCACCGACCGAACGAGCAGAGAATTTTCTAACTCAGCTTTTGATCTGGGGGACTTCAGCAGCACCACTGGAGGCTCGGCCAATCCATGGAAACAAGGCATCTCTCAGCATCTGTTACTCCAGTTTGGCTTTCTCAGCTGAGCCAAGTGGGAGCTTGTGGGACTGTGTGATTGATCTTTGTAAAACACACCCAGCCTTCCCAAACATTTACTGGGGAAAGCATTTACTGCTTGCACCTCACTGTTTTATCTTCCATGCTTTGCTCTGGGGGACCATGGCCATGGAACAGGCTCCAGGAGGACCCCAAGGCATCACCTCCACCTCGGTCCTTCCCAGGCCCCAGGGAGGGTATGGTCAGTACAGGGAAGGCTTTGGAGTAAAAAGCTGGCCTGAACAACTGAGAAGGAGCTACAAACAACAGCAGCCACATGGAGCCAGTGATGGAGCCCTCCACCTCTAGGCAGCAAACTGGGAGTGTTGCTCATTTTCCAGGACAGGCAAGCCAGCCAGAGGAGTTACTGGAACAAGTGTCCTATAGATTTGTCTTCAGGGATCAACTTCCACATTAAAAAAAGAACCTGATTATGAGTGCCCTTGGTCAGGATCTAATTCCTGGCTTGTTTCAGATTATAAACTGTGATTTAGAGAGTATTCCCAGTCTGGTATTCCCAGAGGAGACCAGATTCAATTTCTGAAATGCTGGCACAAGAGTTTGGCCCTTTAATGTGTAGAACTACAGGCTAGCGTGGGTTTTGAGCTCTAAAAGAGGCTGGTCTGCTTCAGCAGCTGTAGACTGTGAGCTCCAAGTTCACTTTCAATCTTTAGTGTACTGCAAAGTTCTGCTCACCCACATAAACCCTCAACAACAGGACTAAAGCTCACCCTTGCAAGATTGCTCCAACTCTAATATTACATAAAATCTCAGCGCTGATGCATTTAAGAACACTTTTACTAATCATATTGGAGACAACTTTTACCCACAGAAGTCTGTAATCTCTATTGATCTGTATGATAATCTACAATTGCTGCTGTAGATTATCATCTATTGATCTGTATGATAATCTACAATTGCTGCAGGCCCAGGTAAAGTAACTCCTCTGTCATGAGAGTGGACCAATTCAAACCAACACCAACTGCTGTATGGGCAACGCTTGCTAAGATGATACAGGATTTCTGAAGAACTTCCTTAGGTCCCCTCACTGCAGACAGCAAACTCCACCACGCCCTCAGGGAAGCACTCAGGGAGCTCAGAGGGACAGTGCAGGCGTAGGTGTGACCCTGCCTCCAGGCGCCTGCAGGAGGACAGCACTGGCAGCACAAGTTCTTTTGGGGACGTCAGGGACCTTTCAAATGAGGGACATGGTCAGCAGGCAACCACGTGTCAGCCCTCCAAGGCAGAGGGGCAGAATGATGGACTAGGGGGCTTTAGTGCAGTGCTGAACTTGTCCTCACAGTCCAAAGTGGAGCAAAGCAGAGTCCTGCACTCACTGTCATGTACAGCAACCACCTCTGAAAACCACATTCCTGCAGGCATTGCTCCTGCTTC
>WAAE01022141.1:18147-96049 GCA_013400495.1 Nicator chloris
AGAAGAACTGAGAATGTATCACTTAAAGCATCACAGGGAGAGGCGTTTCCTTTAGAATGGAATAGAATGGAATGGAATGGAATGGAAGAGACTGTTTCAGCTGGAAGGGAGCTATAACAATCACTCAGTCCAACCACCTGACCAATTCAGGGCTGACCAATTTAAAGCCTGTTATTGAGGGCATTGTCCAGATGACTTTTAAACACTGACTCTGTTGCTGAAATCAACTTCACAGGCAGCAAAAGTGTTCTTCTACAGGACTTACATAAAACCTATGATTTTCTGAAATCAGGCAACCAAAAATAAACCCAGAAGTTTCCTCTGTACAATGTAGAACATATGAGAACATATTAACCTAGTGATAAAACTCTAAAAAACTTCTGAGCTGTGTACTTCTTGCATTGATTCATACTGTGGCTCATTTTTATTCGTAAAGTAATTAAATTCCTGCAAGATGACACAAAATTGTCAGCTTGGCTCTTCTCACACCAAGTTAGACACGAACACTAGATGGCATATTTGTATCATATCTGTACAGGGGGAACAGAGGTAACTGAAGTAGCACTGTCACTCACAGACACAGTAAAACAAATGGCACTCAAGGCTGAAGCAGGATCCCTTTGAAAGGAAAGCTTCCACTTAAATGTGTGGCAGTATTTTCTTCCAGGAGCACGTAGCATTCCTGTACAATGATCAAAATAAATTGGAAGTGGGGCTGACTTACGGGACAACTGCAAATCCGACAATGATCACTTGCAGATGAAGATAATCACAGAAGAAGGGCTAGAAGGGACTCCTGCCTCCAGAGCAGGGCTAATCAAAATCCAATCAGGCTAAAGGACATTGTCCATCAAATTTTGCCCTCTCCTTTCCAAAGGCTGAGATCCCACAGTCCCCCATGGCTGCTGTCCTGCTGCTCAAAAACACCTTCCTGCCACTCGGGATGTGCTATGCTCCAAGCTGCTGGCTCCTGTCCTTTTTGGAGACAGCCCCTCCACCCTCTCCCAGCTGAGCGAGCACCAGACCGAACATGCCACTGCAAAAGGTGGAATTAAGAACCAAGTGTGACTTTTCATGATGTGGTTACAAGGAAGGCCCACGAGATGTCAGCAGCCTTCCAGGTTCTGTCCTGGCAGGAGCTGTCAAGGAGAAGTAAAAATTTGGGAGGGTGAGGAAGAGCGGTTAGGACAACACTGCTTTGTCCATCTGCTCCCACACCTCTGAATAGCTCTTTATTTCTAAACCCCCTTTTCCTGGTCAGGCATTTCCCTAGGAGAGGAATGGGGGTTTTCTAATGAAATCTGGATATTTCTGACTATTCAAGCCCAGACGAGGATGCTCACTCATCTCCTCTTTGAGGTCTTTGACCACTCGGCATCACCCTGCACAGTATCCTCCATCTAAGCAAGGATGCAGGTAAACGGAGGGAAAAAATGTCACCTTACAAGGCTTGAGTGTCATTGTTGGGAAAATTTTAAGAGGCCAGACAGGATGGGGAAGGGAAATACTTGCTTTTTTTCTTCTGCCTTCATACAGAGTAAACAAAAGCTTTGATTTGCATGTCAGAGCTATTGAAAGGGCCACAACTCTTTTTCTGATTTTTTTTTTCTTTGTAGGAGAGAGGCTGAAATGCATCAGTAGAAACTTTGAAAAGTTTTAAAAATTCAAACTGACTCACCAGGACTGGGGTGAAGGATTGAGACCAAAGTGAGAAAAGCTAAAAATGTGGAGACAAAACACACAGATTAGACCACTGAGATATGAGGATGAAAGACTGGAGGGAGAAGCTGGCAATCCTGTGGTCTGTCCCCTACAGAAATTCTCTGCTCTGCAAAACCCATGTGTTGCAGCACACCAGGTACATGAACTGCCACGGGTTAATGGCAGTCCATGTGCATCTCAAATGAATGTGCACCTCAGCTCAGATGTGGGGCATCCAGGGACACTTTGGTGAAGGGATGGAAAGAACAGTGTTTCCTCTGCCCTGAAGGCAGCCCAGCCCCCAGAGCACTGAAGAGGCTCCTCCTGCCATTTTCCTGACAATACAGCATCGATGTCAAGCTGAGGATCTCGCTCTGCCTTTGCTGAACACTGACCCCTCTGCATCAGCCCTCTGTGCTAAAGCTCAGAGCATGGCAGACACCATGGGGCAGCGAGAGCCCTCAACCCCTTACACCTCTGTTTCAAGGGAAGGAAATGGGGGAGAAAATACAGGAAAAGCAAAATTTCTCCACATGAGCACAGCTGGATTTACTGCAGAAGAAGGGAGAAGGTCGTGTGGAGGTGCCAGCAGGTAGGAGCCAGTTTTCTTTAAGTCTCTACATTTAGCCACCCAAACACTGACAGCTGCCTCCTTCCTTTCTCAAGGACAAACTGAGCACCGTGCCACTCTCAAGTTGGGAACCTGGATCTTGAAGGTGTGGATGGATGAAACTACCCAAAGTGCCAAGAAAAACACAGCAATGGAGGCTTGACGCATGAAGCAGCACAGACAACTAAAGAATAATCCCAGTATGGTATTTTTGCAGGAACAAATGGCATTTTTCCCTCCAGTAACTTGACAGAAGTGAGGACGCTCAGCTGTTCCCTGCACTAGGGAACATGGGAAGGGATTTTAACAAGTCTTCGGTGCCTCCCTGCTCCCACTGACAGCAGCAGGCACTCAAGAATGTTAATGGAGCATCTTTACAAAGCCAATGATGAGCTCTTTTGGCAAAAACTCCCCAGAATAAAGGTTCTGGTGTCTGTTTTCCTGGTATTTTGAATGGAGTGGAGACGCATTTGCTTAGTTATTGATTCGGACACTTTCCAAAAATCAAAGGATGGTAACAAACTGGAGCTTCTGTGTAGCATAAAGGCAAAGATAAGCCAAGCATATTGTGTGCTGAGAACAAACAGCAAACCATGAGCTCCAAGTTAAGCTGCAATAGCTACAAAGTACTGAAGCAAGAGAACCAAGAGGCCTGGCATCAGGATGTCAGACTTTATGAAGCTTATTCTAAGCACAGGCAGACACAGACTGTTCACATTTTTCATGCAGGGAAGTTTTCAGTGAAAAATCAGCCTTTTTTTCACCCCCTTCTTGTCTCTACCCCTCAAACCTACCAAGATCACTGCTGTTCTATTTTTCATGAAGTTTTCTGCTGTGCTATACTTGTGCTTGCACCTGAAATACACAATCCGCTACTGGTATCTGGGTCAGCCATACTGAGAAGGGGAATCCCATTATTGTCTCTCGTTGTTTTTGAAATGAATGAATTTGTACAGTCAGCTCAGGTTTGGATTCAAAGGCTGATATTTCCATGACAAGCCGCTGCCACCCGTGTGCCAAAGCACGATGAGCCTTTCATCCCAGCCGGCACAGAGGCAGGGGGATGACATCCCCAGGATATTTGAGAGCCCAGGGTGCTGCCTCATCATCATCATCACTGCTGCTGCTGCCTTTGACTAGAGATAGAGCAGGGAGAGTATTTATCATTTATTGGTTTTACCCGAAGGGATACACTACGCACCATCAGATCTGCTTTGCAGGCTGAGAAACAAGCAAACACCACTAACTGAGAAAGCTGCAAAACCTACAGAACTCCAAAAAAGTCTTTCCCTTCCTCTGCCTCAGCTCTGGGGGAAGCCTAAAGCAAGCAAACACCAGTTGTGTCTCAAAACCAAGAAATGGTGCTGTCAAAGTCTGTCTCTCTGATCTGTGCTGCTCTTCAGTCACGAAGCAGCACCAATTAGGAGGAATGCTTCTGCCTCACACCACAAAGACAGTCAATACCAAAGGAATTAAATGGAAAAAAAATTTAGGAGCACATAAGAGCAGACTTACAGAGCTGTTTTATGACCTGAAACCACAGCATGAACCAACTCTGGCCAAATGCCTAAGCCTGACTTAATACTGTGACTCAGGGCACAACTGTGCATCTTCTGCTACACATCAATGCATTAATTGAACTATCAGCTATTGTGTGGAAAAAAGTTCTAAACAATACCAAGATAGTAACTTTTGTTTCCTACCTTCACGAGCTGCAAGTGCATTTTAAATCTACAGTTCTCAGCGAAGTTATGAAATCCTCAGTGTCAAATACCCTTTAAACACTAAAGGTACTGCTGCAAGTGCACACATTAAAAATTTGTCTAAATTAAATGTTTATGCTGAACTAGTTCAGCAACATTAAATATTCTTAATTTTAAAGTGACTACAACTCAGCTTCTCTCTGTAAGTTAAGCTGTATCAAAACAAAGCATGTTCATTCCGTGGGAATATACAGTAAAGTGGTATCTTGCAATAGAGTTAAAAGCCAATTCTCAGTTGATAGTCCATTCCTCAGTTGCTATTAAAACTTTCTAGCACAGATATGGAGGTCCATTTCAATTAGCTGCAAGTGAGTCTCAGAGAGGGAAAGAAACAGGATGGTAAAGGCACAATTTGTTGATTCTTTCAGTCTTAACCCCATTTCCTCCCCTCCCTATACCTTTGGGCACGCAATCAACTGCAGTCTGGGCAATCTCCTTCCAAATTCACGTTTTCCACCTGCACAGAAACTCCTTCCTGGGGGGTTCTCTGCAGATGCTTTGTGCTCAGCCCCAGGAAGGTAGCAGGCTGCAGGCATCCTGTCCCTGGGGGACACATTCTGGGAAGATGTCGTGGGATACAGGCGGCATCAAGGACCACCACGGCCTGAGGCTACATTGGAAGAACGAGCTTGGATTGGGAGCCACATTTTGGCTCCTGGCCCCAGCCCTTTCCTGGCACAGGACAGTTGAGTTGAAAAGTACATCCCTGGCATATGTACATATGTAGATCCCTGACACACAGACAGAAAAGTAAGAATTTACAATTTCTTGGAAAGAACCAGTAGTGATTTTCTCTACTTCAAAACGTAGCAATTTCCCATTTGGGACTTGATCCTTCATGTGTATTATTTGAGAGGGACATGAACCCATCTCTGCACACGTCCACTTGCACACCAAGACCCAGAGTCATATGATCTTTACAAAGCTGAGAAAAGTAATGCAATTTAAAACTTTTTAAGCTTAGGGATTTATAGCTCCAGAACTGTAGGAAAGAGAGGGTATTTCTGCAAGATAATAAACTCCCTTTTTTTTTTTTCTTTTCCCCATTTTAAAACATCTTCATGTATTCATGTCAAAACATTCTGAGATATTTTTGGTGTTAAAAAGAGCTGTAGAACAAAGTTGTTCTCCTCCACCAGCAGGAAAAAGATTACCTACCTTTTTCCTCATTATTCTGGGCCACTATTATCAGCAAGATATCTTATTTGAGCAAAAAAACCCAAGAAGACCTTGGTTTTATCCCCATTGTCCTATAGCAGCACCCAGCAGACCTGATCAGCAAGTGATGAGTGCCCTTCCAGAGCAGGCAGTTAATGTAAATTTAGAAAAGAGCACTTAGCAAATATAACTGCAGGGTCCATGCTCTCAGGATTGTATGGTTTTCCCTTGCTGCAGAAAAATCCACATGAAAATGAAATCCTAAATTTATTCTGCAGCTGCCTGGCAGGGAGAGCTGCGTGGCTGGCAGGGTCTAGGCTACCACCATCCCGCAGGTGTGATTCACTCGGATGTCAGGATGTGCAGTCCCAGAGAAACTGCAGAATCAGGGTCAATTGGTCTACCAGAATCCTGAGCCTGGAATCCTGATGGCTCCTTGTGCAATGCTGCTCTGCCCTCTAAGCCATGTTTTCTTCCCAGGTGTCCAGCCTGAGCCTCCCAAGTCACGACCTGGGGCTATTTCCCCTCATTCTCCTACCCATTGAGGAGCTCAGCTTCATCACCACGTCCTTCCCCCTGCAGGCAGCGGCGGGTGGCAATGAGATCCCTCCCTGAGCTCCTTGCCCGGCTGAACAAGCAATTTAATTTCTTTCCTTTGGTGTACTTTTCCCTCTCTCCCTTGCTCCAAACTGCCTTTGCCTAAAGCACTGTTCTTAAATTAATTATCAAGGAGCTTTATGCTGCAGAGGAGCAGTGTTTTGGGCCTCCACTGGGACTTGTGGCTTTTTCTTCTGCAGCCTGGGAACGTGAAGACTCAGCCCCTGCCAGAGCCGTGACTCACGCTCTTCTGAGACACTCCCACAAGTTTTATACACAGAATTCCTTTTTTCCTTGCAGCTCTGCTGTTAAATGTTTGCATTTGCAGCTCCCTCCCATGTGCCCGCCTCCCAGGACAGCTGGGATGTAATACCCACACGCTGCTGGCATTGCTTCGTGAAGGTGACACGCAATTCAAGGCAGGTTGGGGGACCCCAAGGGACTCAGCACGGTACCTTCATAGGAGCCAGCTGGATGGGAGTGATGCATGAGGGATCCACCATGGGCTTGGGTCGGTTGGCCGTGTCGGCCAGCAAGCTGTGCCACTGCTGCGGCAGCCCCGTGAACTTCTGCTCCCGGTGGTCGAAGCCAGTGTGGACCCGGTGCTCGAAGTTGGAGGGCCCGGAAATTTCCAGCCTTTTCTTCTTTTTCCCAAACATGGTGGAAAGATCTGGAGAAGTTGGAGGGAAACAGGAAAGAAAAGAAAAAAAAGCCACATGTTTACAGTCTGTTGTAACTCTGAGCCATTCTCTCTACTTCACAGGGAATTTTAGTAGATGTCATTAGCCAGCTACCTCCATGAACTTCACTCTGCACACTGAGATCTATGCGAGGCAAGCACTTATCAGACCTCCCTTCTGGGAGAAGATTTTAAGGAATTTTAAGAAATTGACCCAGTCTCTTACTACGTATGTTCGTAACACCTGATGAAACAAGGAAACTCCCAGGACAGCAAGCCCCAGGTCCCACTTTGTACTCCCCTCTCTGCTCATGCTGCAAGTTGCACCCATGGAAGCTCCAAGCAATTGATGGCTTTGCTCTGAGGACAGCACTTGGGATAAGTGGTGAGCTGTGCCCTGATACAAGAGAGCAAATGTAGGCACAGCTTTGCATCCTAAATCTATACCCCAGATCCTGGAGCAAAGACAACCCAACCCAGATGAGAGCCTGGCTCTGCCATGGTCAGATTCAGGTCTCACACAGTAGCACTCAAAGGGGAATTATTCCTGTGCCATTTCAGCAATGAAAACAGAGACCTCAGATCTAATTCTAACCTGGTCCAAGGGCCTTTATCTGCATTTGGGAAGGGTCCTGCTTAAAAAAGACATCAGGTATCAGCTATTACAAACACCATGGCCTGACTTCTTCAGGAGAGAAATGATTTGCTGTGAAAGCCACATGCCCAAAGCACCTGGGTTTGTGCCCAGATGGGCAGAGGTCCCTGGCTCCTGGCCAGCAGACTGGAGTGGGATTCATTACATCACAGCCCTACTTCTTTTAAGGTCCCCAAAGGAGCATCAGCTCTTTTAGTTCCTGTGCAGGTGGTGTGGAGAAGAGAGAGAAGTCCTTCCAATCCTACACAAGCAAGGAGCTGTAGGCTGTTGGAGGAATGTGACCTTCCCAGCTTCTCCATCACTGGATCGACCTGGGTTTTCCTGGCTGCCTGGTAAAGCTAATTGTTACACCTCTTGCCCTACAGAAAGTGAATGTTTTAGTCAATTTTTATGTTTTTTTTCTGATAAGACTGAGTTGATTTGCTTTCCTCCTGCCTGTTTCGGCCTTCCTGAGGAACGTGGAGAAGGCAGCAGGAGGGTTTCAGAGCACACAAGGGAACACAGGCTGATGGATCAGATCATCTTCTCTAGCTGGGGCAAGAGAAGTTTCATTGGCAAGGTGGAAGGAGGCATGAGCTGCAAACTGAGAGGGATAAAGGTATGTGCTCATTCTACTGGCAAAGGAAATGGCCAATACACTTGCAACCTGCATTAACCCTTGGGGTTGGTGGGTCCCACCTTAAAATGAAGCACAGCCCACCAGTTCTACTGAAGCAAGTTCAGAACTTCACTTTCTGAAGGACTCCAGAAATCTGCTGTGCAAGGCAAGGATAAATTCCTGGTCCCAGGGAAACAGAGGTCCTGTTGCTTTTCAGTGATGCACTGTCTTGTCCTGGAAAAGTTCTCTCTCTACTTTCTACTGTCTCAGAACAGTCCTCCACCTTGCTCTCTGGGCTATCTCAAGCAGGGCTGGCTAAGCACTTGAGCAGCATCTGTCTGAAACAGCAGCAGGGTGAGGAGGCTGGCAGCTGTGTAAAACCTCTTCTATCACAGCTGTAAAGGTGCTGCCCTGACTTTCATTCAGGAGGTGGAGAGGAGAAGCTCAGAGAAGAAAATACAGTTGTGTTGCTGCTGCAGCTAAGAAAAGATGCAGTGATAAATCAGGTCAGATAAATCAGATAAATTCCACCCTCATTGCCTTTTACTAGTTTATCTAAAGATCAAGTCCATTTTTTGAAAATTGATTGCTGGCTGCTTTGTAAGTCCCCCCCCGGGTATTTGTAGGTGATGGTCTCCTTTGTGCACATTTCTTTTAGACAGAGCAGACTTGCTCCTGCTGGCCTCTCTTCATAGGTCTCATCTTCCACACACCTCTCTCCGGTTTTCTATCCTACTCTGAACTTCCCAAAACCTCCTGCTCTTTTGACAGTCTCTCTCCAGCACTGTTAACACTGGTACTTTGCTCACCTTCCTCTCCCAAAACCTCCTACAATCACATTGATATGTGACTTTTTCCCTGTTCCAGCATCATAACTTTTATTTTTCTTTGTTGCATTTGGGTACCTTGTGGCACTCCCAGATATGCTTTTAAAGCCATCATGGTTGCTTTCTGTTCACAGATTATCCATTTTCCAGGCTCAAACACAGCCAGCAGGTCAGACAGTAGCTCCCTAGCAGGGCTCATCCACAGGGCTCCACAAATCGCAGATCAATGGCTCTGCATCGATTTCATCTGCCCTCAGGGATGGGAATCCATGAGACTATTGCAGTAACATTTGAAACCATCAGCTCTAGACATGTATTTTTTCCTCTGATCGATGCAAGGGTTTCCCGCAGGACTTGCATCCCAATGCAGCTGCTGGATGCTTGAAGTGCTCCAGAGCTCCAAACAACATCAGATAACGAAAAGCACACCAGCTGGCACAGCGCACACTGCTTTTTAAAATGAACAGCACACCCACTCAACATTTACCAGCCAGCAGGTTACCTCCAGTTCACTGCAAAGCCAAGCCAACCTCCCCTCAGCACAGTCCCTCCAAGGAGGAACAGCAGTCACAAGGAAGCTTCATTTCCCCTCATTTCTCCCTAATGGAAATGATGCTGCCGGTTTTCCTCAGCTGGCTGACAATGAGGGTTTGGGGCAGCCAAGTCTGTGAAACTTGATGCTCTGGGCTTGTAAGTGTCCTGATTCAGTCCCCACTGATGTGCTTGGTCCTCACACCTCAAAAACGGAGAGGTGATTTAATTTTTCCCATAGCTCTACTGATATGACACAAAAAATAAAGGACTTTTAAAACATCCCCAATATGCGAACACGTTTTCTCCAAGACATCTAAAACCATTTTAGGAATAACCCAAGTGCTTTGAAGAGAAATGATGGAGCTTTCCAGGATGCTGGATAATGTGTGTGTAGCAGAAAACTTATGAAATTTTTATCAAGAGCACAAAATACATGAAATTCATTCAGGCACTTACTCATTCACACAAAACAGCAATCCTCTCACAGTTATTAAGAACTCCTAATTTCCTGATGGGATTACTTTGGAAAACATCCCACAGACAACAGGGCAGCCTTTATCAGAGGCACAGGGAGGTGGGAGGCTGCAGGGCAGCTCTGTGGAGCTGCCTCTGTGCCACCCCCACACCAGAGCACTCACCCTTAACTTAACTCTTCCCGACAGCTTCCAGCGTAGCCCTGATTGTGCCAGGGCTCTCAGCAAATGTCACCTCTCTGTGCAGCTCCTCCTGCGCTCACCCCCACGGAAGGAGAGGAAATGAGAGGTATTGTACATGTAATTTGTTGCTATTTTGGTGGGATGAGCACAACCAGGATGTCTGTCCTCTCCTTGCACGTGCTTTGCCAAGGGATAGTCTGGTTGATTCCAATGGCACATGGCACAAGGTGACACTTGACACAAGGAGGCTGAGGGAGCCTGTGCTAACAACAGCTACTATTGATGGCAGTGGGCTTGGCTTTGGGGGGAAAACAGGACTCCTCACTGCAGTGCTTCAGTGGGTCATTTCTACAGAAAAAGTCCACTCACTCTTGTGCTGAAATGATGCAGCACATTAACTTTGTGCTTGTAAATGTGAGGTCTGGAGGAGGCAGTCCTTCAGCGACAGCAAACAATGAATTCAGTAGGCAGGACAGAATGACACCTAAAGCAAGTCTGCTCTTAAATGAGAGAGCCAGGAGTTGAGCCTGTTCAGCTCCAGGCTGCCATGCCAAGGGCTCCTCAACCCACAGCCCAACTGTGGCACAAGAGTCAGAGATAGCAGAGGTTCTTAACCAAAGCCATGACGGAAAAAATATGGACACGACACTTACTAGAGGAGAAGGCTGAACTGGGGGGAAAATCAGACTATTGCACCACCTCTTCTCCTGGTACCCCACAGCAGTGCTGGTCCCAGATGTGCCACCGAGGAATGGGGAAGGAACAGGGAGAGCGGGAGAAGTGCATGAGCTGTGCTCTGTAGATAGTTACCCAAACTCTTCTATAACTGCAGTATTTGTCTTGTTCTTTGTGTCTGCCCAGGAAAGGAGCAGTGCCAGCTCTGCTGGTGCCTGCTGGGGAGCCGTAACACAGCTCCACACGGCTGCTGCAGGCACCAGGTAACGCTGAGAGGGTGCCATCAGCAGCAATCACTGCTTTTGCTCTCAATGCTGTTTACTGTAGTGCCTAACAAATGAAATTACACGCTGATCAGCACACCCTGCCTGCTAGATGTATGCCAGACTTGGCTCCTTTGCATCCTTTCTATGCACGGAAATAATTCACTGAGCATCGCAGTGCCATGGGCTCCCAGGCTGGTCCAAATTTCACCCACATCTTCACGGACAGATCAGATCCCCACAGAGGAAAATTCCCGAGATGATGCCCGTGCAAGGTGTGTGATGTGGACCAGCAAATAAATCCACTCTGTCAGCTACTGCTCTCTCATTGTGTTGCCTCCCAGTCACAGATGAAGGGGTTTTTCCAGCAAGAAGCATCGTCCAGTGCCACACTGGAGCAAGAGGGTGGCAGTATATTCTGGGTGCCAGGGGAGCCCATTCAGACTCTCCCATGGTGGTCTGTGCTCAGGATAGGATTTCCAGCAATAGCTTTCTCACAAAAAGTTAAAGCCCTGCCAGCTCACACCCCGTAGCTCACACAGAGGTCACAGGTTTGCCCACTCTCAAAAGTTTGGCCCCATCCTGGGGTTTCCATGAGTTGTCCCTCTCCTGTATGTGAGACCAGAGGACACTCCAAGACTGATGAACTGAAAAGCTCAACGTCCAGATTTATGTTACTGCCCTCAAAGAACAATTTTTTGCATTTACAGCAAGTTAGATCTAAGGCAGTAGGAATAAAACAAAACAAAAAAAAAAGGATTACTTCAATCCTAAGGTTAATGGGGTTCTGTATCTTTTATCATATCCTAAGAGTATTTCAGTCAACCTACAAAATAAGAGAGAACTCTGTTTCACTCTGCCCCGTTTTCTGTTCCCAATAAAAAGGCAGAGCCAATTTTTGCTCCCGCTCCAAATAACTGCTCTTTTAAAAGACTACCAAAGTTGGAAAGACTTTTCATGTCTTGCAATCTTGAAAACTACCAAAGAGTCCCAAGTGCATCCCTTAAGCAGTGACAGCAGCCCTTGCCATGCCACATGTCCCCAGATAACCCTGAGCAAAGGTCTGTGAAATTCTGCCACACATAAAAACATACAATAACCTTACAAAGTTAGTACCTAGAATAACCAAGTGAGAAGGGAATTTTTACTTTAAAATGGAACTTTTAATGACTCTGCACTACAGCTGTGTAAGCTCTATTTTTTTACTGTGGTATTTCAGCAGCCAGATAGTGTGTCCCAGGAAATCCTGGGTGTGTTCATCATGACCCTGAGCCACCCTGGCAAGCCTGCAAGGGTTTTCTTCACACACCTCACTGCTGCTCCAGCAGGGGCTGGGCTGAAAATATTCCCTCAGGAGGAGCTCTGTGTTCACTGCCTGCCTCAGCCCAGCAATGTGTTTGCTTTTAAACAACCAGCAATTAGTTCATTTTCAATTAGGAAGAGCACACTGCATTAAGCCTGTGAGCCTGTATTTTCTGCAGGGATTCCCTGTGGTTCCTCAGCTGTGCAAGCAGCAGCAGAGCCCTTTTCCCTTGTGGATGGGCACGTTATTAGCATGTAAAAATTGCCTTCATGCACGCTGAGCATGATCGGTCAGCCCAAAGTGGGGGGCAGCAGCAAGGGCTGTGAAAAGGTCCTGTGAAAATGCACATCTTCTCCCAAGTCAGCCACACAGCCAAAAAACCTGATTGCAGGCAGGAGCGTAAATAAAATGCTTCATTTTTAAGAAACCTGACAGAGACACAGATTGCAAAATGGGGAGATGGGTGCGGGTCGCTTTCTTTTGGTAATTGTTACTTACTAATAATAGTTTTCTGTAACACAAGGACCTCAATTATTCCCCTCCAGAGCAACCCAAATGCAGTAATACATCATTAGCTTTGGCGGCTTCTGTTCCCCCGCTCTGATTAATTGTAACCTTTCCCGATATTTGATCGTAAATGAGAGAGTATGAATTGAGAAGCACAAATTAAATTAATGTGTCAAGGCAGCCTGCAGAGCCAGTGCTCCAGACAAATGTGAGCTGGGCTGAAACTCAATCTCCAGGAGAAAGCAAATGTCTGGGATGGACTGATGGCAGCACAAATCGCTGAGAGATCCTCTGTGAGTGAGAGGGAAGAATGAGGTTGGTTCTCCTTCAGCTCCCACTGGTGCAAGTTCCTGCTCCTGAGGCAAGCGGAAGGAGACCAACATGTATCTGTCTAGCTAGACACCTAATGTATATTTTATGTATTTATGATATTTAATAAAACTATTAAAAATAAGGAAAATTGTTTGGCCTTTTTTTCTTTAATAAGCAACAGCAACAGTTTTGTGTTTCCTTTCTGTTTAAGGATGGTTCTGAGCTGCTTGGTAGGGACCCTCTGCTGCTGGCTGCAATCAGAGCATGAGCTTCTTTTGCAAAAAAAAAAAAAAAGAAGCATGCCCCTGACTGCAGGCTTACATTTTTAAGAAGAATTTATCTCTATTTTTAACTGAAAATACAGAGAGCACTACCCTATTTTTCAGGAGATAAAACCAGAAGCTCTACCTGGAAAAGCAGAGTGAACTGAACGAGAAGACAATAAAGTTCATGGAAAGACTCAAAAACCACACCGCTTTCAGGTCAGGTCTGACACACTACTGTGACAAAAGGAGAAATGCTGTTTGACTTTGCACATACAGTATTCCTAAACACTTTCCTAACTCCCAGAGTATCATTCTGGATGGACAGGATGGAAACAAATGGGAGACAGCCATTTGAAAGAAGCAGGGGGCAGCTGCCTGCAGAGCACCTCAAACCAGAGGTAGGTGAGTGCTGTGGTCATGTCTTGTATTTATTTATCAAGTTACTGCTTTTACTGAGAGGGAGATGTCATTACTTCCTTAGATGCAAGGTTTTTTGTTGTGCCACAGGAATGGACAACATGCAGGTGAATACTAAGTTGGTTCACCTGTCTGAGGGACCCCATTTCTCGTGATCCCTGCTCATCCCTCTGCTCCTAATTATGATTTGAGCATTTCAATTTAGGAACAATAAAATAAAACCTTGGAAAATGTTCTCACATCCTCTACTAATGATGATTTTAAACACTGACCCTCTGGCAGCAACAAAAAGGACCTACAAATCCTGAATAAACCAAGTCAGCTCACATTTTGAGTCTCTTACCATTCTGCTAAGCTCTTCTGCACACAAATAATGTACTGATAGAAATTAATCACCTGTGACCACATAATTTTTCCACATTGTTCTTTCAGTTCAACGAAAGCACAGAACTATCATTTTCAGTGCATGCCTGTGTGAGTTTTAGAATGAAAAGCTTGATGATCAGTAGGATTCAACTTGTTATCATGGATATTCAAGGTATCTGGTATTTTTGTGAGATGGGACAGACTTTTAAGTCGTTTAACCACTGTCAAAATAGATGCCTTAATCATGGACAGACATGTACTTATGGACTAGACCAACAAAAATGCCTCTTTCCCAAAGCCCCTCATTTACCCTGTGGCATTCTGCTCACTTCAACCTCAGGTCAAATCAGCCAATTTCTCAGAGTTTCTGTGTCGCTGCACGATATAATAAAAACACATTTAAACAACTACAAAGAGTCCAGGCCTTGTCATTGTCCAGGATTCCTTTCAATCCCACAGTACCTTGTTTATGGTGGAAAATGCTTTCATTTGTCACAGCACAGCAGTGTGTCTCTCGATAGCTGGCCCGTGAGACATATCTAACAGGAACGCACAACGGAACAAAAGACAGGCAAAAATAATAACAAAAGCCAATGTATGCTTCCAGAGAAATAGTAAAAGCTGGTACAGAGTGGCCAAACTAGGATTGATGTACTCCAGGGAACAATACTCATTCTTCTTATTGAAAGCTACTCTTGTAGGAGGACTCATTTCCACACCCTGACTGACATGTGCTTTCCTAATTTAGAAGTCTTGTGATTCCCAGTGGATTTTAATGCTCAGTAATTTTCAGCTGAGTAGCTTAAATGCATATATTGTAGTCAGTCACTCTCTATTATCTCATACACATGCACACATAAATAGCAACGTGGAGACGGAGCTTTGTGCAGGGAATTAGTCTGCAACAGCTCTGGGCAGATTAAAGAGGAAACCCCCCCTCAGCCCCCCGAAGCCCTAGAGGTAACTCAAATAATTTCTATCCCTAGCAAGTGAAAAGATTCCAGATTTGCAGAAGCAAATAGTCCTCTGGGTGCTCAGCTTGAGATAATTAATGGTATTGACTTTGCAGGAAATGCTGGACATCCACAGGGAGAGGGGATTAAGTAAGGCACCCATTAAATGAGACACCCTGAGTCTCAAGTTACTGCTGGAACTTCAGCTGTAAATTATTTTTTTCTGAGTTGATATTAGCACAATTCTAAGACAGTTCTGTACTGTTCTATATTAAAAGATGCAGGTACTCTATTTCTATGTTCTCAATTCGAAAAAAAAATTCAGCAAAGGAAATACTACCCAGAATGAAAGGGACGATATATCAGTAGAGAAGACAAAGTGAGCACAGAGATCAGACAAACCTGCAGGAAATATCAAAACACAGACAGCGAAACTGTAATTCTGACTATTAGTAAATATAGACATTCCTATAGGTTGGGGTAACTGTAGGATAAGAACTGCAAGGATATGAAATTCTGTATTTATCAAAAGACTTAGCAAAGCGCTTGAAAAACACTTGGAAAATCGTTCTTATCAACTGGGCACCAAGTTACACCTTCTTTGCATTTTGGGCCACATCCACAGTGGGGTCTGCTGGCAAAGCCTCAGCTAAAGAGATGGGCTGGCACTGACTTGTAGCACAGCAAAGGGAGACACTAAAATGTCTTGGGTTTGCAGGTGAAGCCTTAGTTCTACCTTTCTAAAACGGAGTTTCCTCCCCAACACTTGACGACAGCTGCAAAGCCAGCATTAGAGACATACAGAACCACAGAATCCAAGCTGGAACAGACCTTCAAAGCCATCCAGTCCAACCAACACTCCCAGAGATGCTGACTCCACCACCCCCCGGGCAACTTATTCCAATGCCTGACCACTCTTTAGGCGAAAACATTTTTTCAAGTATCCAATCTGAACCTCCCTGGGTACCACTTAAGGCCACCTCCTCGTGTCCTTTCAGCTGAGATAAGGCACAAGAGACCAACACCACACCGCTACCAGCTCCTCTTGGGCAGCTGTAGGAGCACTAACATCCTCCCAGCCATGCCAGCTCCCTCAGCCACTGCTCCTAGGACAGGTTTCCCAGAGCCTTCCCCAGCAATGGCCTTTCTAAAGTGAGGGGCCCTTAACTGAACACAGTGCTTGAGGTGCAGCATTTTCAGCGTGACCTCAGCAGTGACCAAAGCATGGTGGGCTGCAGTAAGGCTTTTCCACAGTTCCCAGGAAAGACAGCTCACAGGACTGCATGGTTTCTCACAAGTGCCTGCAATTACTGTGGATGTATTCCGATCATTTTTAGAAGACAGCTTTTACTTGAAAAGGAAAAAAAAGGAGGCAAAATGTTTTTCTAGATCTAGAAACCAACTGATGTTGAGCTGGTTGCATCTAGGGCTGGATGCATCCATGGACACACCAGAATTGCATCGAGGAGAGGCTCCAGGGGGGTGCCTGCCCCAGCACAGATGATTTCACAGCCCTCAGAGGTGTCACAGCGACAAGTATGAATGGGTCAGGAGGGGGACACATGCCTGTGACAGCACCACATACCACTGGAACAAGGTAATGACACTGGGGCTCTGGAGTCGACCTCCTGCCACAACTCCTCACTGCTATGTTTGCAGTCAACCCACTTCATTTTCCTACAATAATACTCACTGCATTTCTTATTTTACTTCTAAAACACTACAGGCTGTGCTTGCTCTGAGGAATTGCTCTATTATTGTAACATTTGTAAAAAAAGGTTGCTTTCCAATGAATGATCAACAGCAACAGATGCTTCATTATTCATCCATTATTAATGGCAAGCCTCTCATAAAAATATCTGTAGGATGAAACACAGGATCTGACCTGTGTTGGCCAAGAAATGGTGCAAAATCAGTTTATTTGGTATGTCAAAATACCTTTAAAATGCAAACAAACAGATCTACAGATAAATGTGTCCACAGCAAGTGCCTGCAAGATGAAAACCATGCCTGTTGTTATCACTGCGGCTTCCCTACCATTCTATCTGGTTTTACTCTGCATCACTGTAACTGAAGGGAAAATATTTCCAGTCTGCCATAATTCACAGATGTGTAGAGTCTACATTAAACTTTTATTCCTTACATATTTTCTTGTCTTTCTTTTTTTTTTCCCCACTCTGCATAGTGCAGGAATGCTGGTCTCAAAGTCGATTCTTATCCTATTACCTATTGAGTTGCTGTCACGCCATACACTGTTTCCACATTAAAAATGAGAACTGATCCCTTGAAGGGTTTCCAGAGCTTACTGTTTTTTTACCTTCTTCAGAAAGTTTACCATAAGCTCTTAAGACAGAACATGGAATGTTTAAAAAGCAATGTCTGCTCAGTCCTCCTCCCACTGGATAATCCCCAACGATCAATAATTGCATCTGAGGAATTCCTCAACACTGATGGTTTTTTCCAGAGCTAAGCAACCTAGCCATGCTAGTCAAAAAAAAGACACTGTGTTTTGCCACCTCCAGACAGCAGTTTGGAGATGATGGGCCTCACCTGCTCTGACTCTGACTATGAGCTAACAGAGATTCTTTAAACCTTATCTCTGAAGCTGATATGCAAGTCTTCAGACCAGCCACAGAAAAGCAAACTAAAAGTACACTAAACTGAGTGAAAGAACCTATGTGCTCTAATGTCAGTGCAAGTCCAGGAAGATGAATGCTACTGTGAGGTTTTCATTGTTTTCCACCTTTTAAATGTGAAAAATTGAAATGTTTTTTTGGCTGCAGGAAGTTTTGAGCAATTGGAGAGGTTACTGCGTCTCGGATGGCCACGACTGCCACCTTCTAAGAGCTGCTGCTGCAGCAGGAGGTGGCTCCCATCCCTTCCTTCCAAGGGAGAATGCACACGTGAATTACTGCATTTTGCTGGGCCCATTCATACACTGTTTTGGGCAAGGGCCTCTCCAGGATAAGAGGTTTCATCTGAAATGATCCAAAAGGGCACTTACAGCCTCTCAGAAAAAGAAAGAAAAAAAAAAAAAAACAACAAACAAGGAAAAGGGTTTGCCAAGCAAGTGAGCAGCTAAGATAACCCCCAGAAATCTTGCTCTGGAAACACCATGAGAAGCTGCCATGTGACTGTGTGTAGGAGCTAATTCAGCTCCCAAACTTTTAGACAATTATGTTAAAAAGCCACTTGTCTCCCAGAAGAAACACTTCTGCTGGAACAACATGGCATCATCCCTCCTCAGTCTGCACTGACTGATTTTACAGCAGCTCTCAAGGCTGTCTCATTGGGAAAACACCATCATAACAAGGAGCCTGTGAGAGAAGGCAAGAGCTTCTCCAAGTACTTTCTGATAAATCTTGTTTACCACTGATGGTGAGATGCTGAGGCTACACAGGGGTGAAGAAGTTGGTCATCATCTCTCAGCAATCAACAGCTCATGGATCCTCAAGGCTCCCATCCTGCTCAGTGAAATGGTGCCAGTGACCCATCAGACTGTAACCCCACTGTTTATATTTAAATACATGTATCTAGATTTAAATTCAGCACATTTAGATCTGAGATTGCAGGTCCTTCTTAAAGGCTCAGCATCAAAAACACACCATCAATTAGAAGACAGTAATTAACAGAAAAGGACATCTCTGCATGCTGACTCTGATTGCATTCACTTCTGTTTCCAGAGGCAGGGAGATTCATTAATTCATTCATTCCCTACTTCGTTACAGAATGACTCCAACAAAGCTGCTGATACAACTGGGAAATCAAAAGATGAGCCAGGAAAGTGACTGCAAAAAAATGCATTAAGGGAATGTGTGTGGTTATGTCAAGTGGCGGGGCCAGAGTCAGCACTTCAGGAAAAAAGGGACTGCAGAGTTGCTGGCTGAGAGGGAAATGAAATGTGAGAAGGAGCTCGGATCCTAAAGGAAATGTTTTCTTACCATAAGAAAAAACGATAGTTTCTGTTCTAATGAAATACGCTGTCCTACAAAATCTCTCATTTAAGTCTCACTGTTTCCCTCTTGTACTTCAATAGGGAATCACATTAAACTCAAAAGCTATTGAAGTTATAGCTAACCCCCAAAATGTCAATTTTCTCAAGTTTTGGACATAAGACTCAATAAATACCCTGGAATTTCGTGTTTCAGCCGATCTGAAAATTGTGTGTGCTCGAGGTGGGCATCTGAGATGATTTATGGTTTGCTTCACAAGGCACTGGAATGGTTTCAGAAAGGTGACTTTAGGACAGGCGTGAGACTCAAATTGTTTGAGACACCACAAGTGGATGACCAGAACATCTTTTTACACTCTACCCCTGTAATTCAGACTCTGCACTCAGTGTATCTGCACGCTGGTGTAACTGTGCCCAGCCTTGAGCTCAGCCATACTGAAAACCCTGGCTTTCAAAATTATTTCGATCTTCCTCAGGATAAAGGCAGGAAGATGTCCTGAACTGCTTTTAAAATGATTATGCAAAGCACAGTGGGCTGTATAATACCTTTTCCAATAAAACTCCCTTTTAGTACTCTGACAGCAATCAGCTGTGTTATTACAACCATTCTTTCTCCTTGTATCACTCAGGCTGAATGTTTGAAATGGAAATAACATCATCTTGTCCCCCTGTGTTTCTTACTTGTGGCGTGCCCTTGCAAGTAACCAACACTGAGGATGCCAAAAGCTGAAGGCTCAGCTCGCCCACGTAAGAGATGTGATATGAATAAATCAGTGCAAAGCCCATGTGAGCTCCTTCTCTGTCACCAGCAGGGGCTCAGGCTGGAAAAGCTGGATCTGCACTGGAGCCACCATGCAGCCTTTAACTACCCATGGTACCATTTTAAAACATCAGTTCATTCAGGATATGGATTCATTTTTTAGAATACCAAATATGCAGCTGGGTATCTACAGAGAAATGAAAAAATCCCGTGTATATTTACTAGGGTGGCATGACACTTCTTTTACAGGGTTTGACTTACTCAAAAGGAGTTTCAAAACTCAAAGGAAATGCCAGAATTCTAAGAGCTCTACCAGAAGTGTCACTCAGCCTGGTTAGGGCAAATCTCACTCCTGAGCACCTGGATCACAAATCACACCCAGAGCACAGCTGGGTACTCATCACTGTGCATTTCATGCCTCCCCAAACTCATCTTCAAAGCTCATATCTCTTTTCCCCACTGCAGAGCTGTGTCATCTCAGTCTTGGGCTTGCTGGAGCATCATTTGCGTCCTGATGCAACTGTTGTTGGCTTCAGGGGGGCAACTGTGACCCAAGAAATAGCCACTTTTTTCTACTGAAAATGGGAATAAGTGGAAAAATAACTCTCTGTGGTGGCAGCACATCCAAGAGCAGGGGAGAGGGGACACAGTTGACTTTATTTAAGGAAGCCCAGTTCCTGCTCCCTTTCTTTGCAACAGAGGCGAGAGGAGATGTCGCTTCCCTCCCTCTCTTCTGCTGCCAATATCTCCCATTTCCCAATGGAAACCAAAGTTCCTCTTCATCAACATTTTCTAAGCCATGATTTTGTAAAGCTGGAAAAAGACTGAGCTTCACATTATCTGGTGTGAATCCAGCAAGGCTTATGCTCATCAGAAAAGGAATCAAAGTTTCCGACTTGGAAAACCTCTGAGCCAATATTTGTAAATAAAGTCTAATTTAATTACCTATATATGTATTTTTCAGCTGTCCAACTCGGAGAGAGCACAATCCCACTGGGATGAAGCAATCACACTGTTTAACATGCAAAATCACTGCTCGCCTACCAGCTTATTAATAGGGAGTTTTCTAATTCAGAGGAAAAAGCAAAGAAGGGCAATAATCTGAACATGAGCATCTGAAATGCTCCACTGAGCTCTGCTCCAGCAAACATAAGAAAATACTTTTTTCTCTTTCTTCCCCCTCCAATGACAGCTTTCCAGTGCCTCTGGCATCCATCACATGTGCAGAGGCAAATGCTTCCACACTTGGTACTAATCAGAGCAAGGGAATTATGGCTTGGAGGAGGAACTGCAGGTTGGTTTTTTTTTTTCTCTTGGCTAAAGGCATACTTCAATCTGAAAAGCTGGAAGGGAACTCAGTATGAGCTTCCTTCTTCATTTCCCCTTTGCAAGCAGAGCCAGGATTCCCTGCAGATCTTCCACATCACCCGTTTCTCCTGGGCTCTCACTTTTGCCATGCTTCTGCTCCATGTGCTGAGCTAAGGCTGGTTCCCAAAGTTCCATCAGCTCCTGCCTGTCCTTTCCACACTACTCCTTCCCTACCTACTCATGCAAAATAACCTCCCAAACTTCATCTCAAACTCATCTTCACTGCCAACTCTGTCCTTACCTACACTGTCACATCAGGTTATCAGTACCAAGTTTAACCCACTCTCCCTTTTTGACTTGTAATGTTTGCTGCAAAATAATACAAGACCAAAGAACTGCCCTCAACAGAAAACTCCTCATGGGAGCAGATAAAAAGGATTTTCCTTAATGCAATCATGAACTGAAATCAATAAATACATAGCAAGGCACTACAGAGGCAAACTTGGACATTGCAAGGATTAGGTAGGAAATTTACAAAAACAATGGTTACGAGGACAGAGTAAAGAGCAAATACAAACATAAAAGACACAACCAGAAGAGACTATTAATAAATTATTAACATGGCACATTTTAGGACAAGTGCTACACATTCTGTATCTCTATAAAATCAGCTTTCAACAGTCTAAGACATTAAGGCTTAATCAGAGTACATTGTTTTACAGATGAGATATCGCCAGTCAGTTATATTGCAGGAATGAAAGTGGGGGTTTAATTCAAGCTTCTCTAGGGAGGAGATTTGTTTGAAAGAGGTCAATTAAGCCTTCCACTCCAGTTAATCCCTTCTGTTTATTTTAAAAAATCTGGAATAAGGAAAAAAAATTACAATAGGCCAGCAAAGCAAAATAAAATTTTCCTATAGATGCAGACAAACAAAAACCTGCAGGTCATGTTGCTTTCAGCTGGGAGAAACGGAGGCAGAAATTGCAATCAGTCTGCATTTCATAGGAATGCATCACGTGGAGATGATTCAGACTGAATTATTCTCCAAATTAGCTTTATGAAACACTCTCCTCCAAGAAAGGCAGCAGTGCTCAAACTGATTTTGGTAGAAGTTAATATTTTAACTTCCAAGTCCCGCTTGGAATGAGTCTCGGTGGGGAAGAACAGAGGGCAGAAGAGAGTGGACCCTCAAAGAAACAATTTCCATTACTTTGCATTTTCCTTCAGAAGCCAGCAGCTGCCCCCAGCCAGCCCTTTTCCCCACAGCCCCCAAGCTGTTAATGGCACTATTTACATATATTTCCCTTAAGCTTCTGAGTCACCACTGGTCATTTAGGTCAATATATTTGTTTCTTCTGCTCTTCTGAATATTGATGGTTTCAATCTTTTTTCCCCTCTTTCTTTGCTCCTACTGTAACTCCTTTCTGAGCTTCCCACAGCAAAGCAGCAAATGCCAGGCAAGCCCCACACTGTGCTGCCCATCTGCTTCCTGCTGCCGCCTTCCTCCTCGCCCCGTGATCCATCCGCTCTGCGGTGCGCCTGATCTTTGTGGAAAGCCTTCTGTATGCTAAACACTACCCATCCTGCTGAACCAGAAAACAGGAAAAGCAGAATTAGCCCCTTCCAGAGCCAGCACTGTAGAGCTTTTCTCCCAGTGCTTTATCAGCATCAAGCTCTTTTTCACTGGGCAGGTGAGGAGCCACCATGGTGCTGTGACATCCCCAAATCAGCAAAAGCAACAATTTCCATTTCCTTGCCTGGACATCAATTGCATGGAAGGGCGCTCCCAGCACTGCAGAAAAAGCCCTGCTGCATGTGCCTGTTCTAAGGATGCAAGGAATAGACAATCCCTAAACGGAAACCAGCACAGCACAACAGGGGGGCAGGGGAGAGGGGCCTCAAGTGGGAAATGCAGGAGTGGTGAGGGCAGGGCAGGAGGCACAAACACAGCAATCATGTTGGGTTTCCCTGGGAAGACAAGAGCAGCACAGAAAGATCAATATGAGTGGCTCCTAGTGGAGAGGGGGCTGAGCCAGAGGGGACAGATGCTATAGAAAACTGAGCAAGGAGGAGAGGCCAGGTGAGGAAGAGTTGAATCAGTCGAGTAGCTTTGACTTGATGCAGTATTGAAGAGGAAAGGCAGCCCCGCAGCTCTTAAAGGGCAGGGAGGAGGATCTGATCAGCCATGAGGTGAAGTGCAGGCAGCACAATTACTGTGGCAGCTGCTGCGGGTCTGCTCTCCTGGGGCTGCCTCCATATTACTCCCAGCACCCTTGTCACTCAGAATTGAGTTAATTAGACACATCCCCCTTCACAAATTCATCAAACTCCTTTGGGCTCACCTCTTTACCCCTCTCTCTTTTCTCATGGAAGCAAGACTTTATGAGATCAGTAACACCCCATCTCCATCCATGGCCTCAGGAACATCTCATTTACACAGGAGCCATTAAAGGGGTTCACTTTCTGGTAAAGAACTTCCTCCCCATTAGAGTACGTGTGCTTTGTCCCATGCTCTGCCTTCCTTTAAAAGGAAAAATCTGCTTTCACAGCTGCCTCCATGGAAACAGCAACTCAGTGGTGCTGGCAATGCTTCAGGCTCGATGGGCTTGGTTCAAACGTGGAAATCTGCATTTCTTGATTGTAGAGTGCCAGGATCCCAGAGCCCAGCCAGGTCTCCTCTGGCTTGTTGGACAGCACCAGTGAAGTTCTCGTGGGTCAGATCTCACACGTGGCAACATCAGTGCAAGCTTACTGCTACGGAATGCCTGGGACAGAGGAGGAGTAGGCAACGCTTTTAACTCACACACGTTGTTACCTCTGGCAATGCTGATGTGGATCCTGGACTAGTGAAGTAGCTCATGGAGATGGAGGTAAGTGCTTCCCTCCTGTAATGAGCTTTGAGACCAAACATCCAGCAAATGTAAATGAAAACAAAATTCCTCCAAAAATTCCTATTTTGAAAAACTTGCTTCCCCTTTGTGCTCTGCTGGACAGGGCCCCGCTTTATCCTGGTGCATCCCCCAGCAAGGTCACAGCCGGTGGCAAACCACAGCCACACCCACTGCACTCCTGGGCCCCAAAGGGGGATAAATAGCTCCTTTGGCACCTTGAATTCCCTAATCTGAAGCTTTCAAAGAGGATGCGCAGCAGCTGCACAACCAGAGCGCAGGTAGAGAAGAGAGAATTTGCCCTCTGGCTTGGCAAAATTGGTCCCTGTGTAATAAAAGATGTAGTTCTTCTATAATCATTTGTTCAACTCCATAAATCCCAGGGTGTGAATCAGGCTGCGAGGAAGAGCAGCTCTGAAGGAATCTCTGCAGAAGGAAAAAAGCCCAAACCTCTGTGAGCACCTCCAGCATCAGGGCCCGTGGCTGGGGAGCCGTGCCGGGGGCTGGTCCCAACGCTCTGCGGGCTCCACGTCCCTTTGCTGCCTCTGACTTCAAAGGAGCCGCACAGCCATAGCTCTATAAATACCAGCAGAATGGGGCTCAGGGGCAGCTTCTGGCGAGTATTAGGGAAATGCAAAATTCAACAATCCCTAATTGCCCTCCAGTCAACAGTACCTGTTTAAATTACTGTTATTACAGCAGAGATATTGAAATTGCTAACATAAACACAACCAAGGGTTGCAGATGCGGTAGCTTTCCACCAGCAAACATTTTAGTTGCTGCTAAATATTACTCCTCTCAATACAGGAACAACACCCACGGTGGCCAATACCCAGCGATCAGGGGATTTGCAGGAGGGTGCACTGCAAGCAAGGACAGAGCTGGTGAAGGAGGAAAAACTCATGACAAAGGCCCCTGGGAGCTCATGAAGGAAAGGCTGAGAAGGGAATTCACCCATTCCGCTAGGAATGATTAAAAACAGTTGCAGAGAAGATGTGAAGAGAGACAGAAAGAAACATCCAACCATGTGTCAGATGAAAACTGAAATATGTCTTTTTAACCAAAAGGACATGGCATATTTGTAAAAAATACTGTTTTGGAGAACATGGAAAACAGCTGGGGCGGAAGAAGCAGGCCCAGATCTTTGCAAGGTGTTATTCAAGGCAGGGATTTAACAGAGCATCTTTAGGAGTCTCCTCACCACCATCTCTAAACACTCCTGTATCAGTGTCCCCCAGTACCTCCTCCAAACACTGAGAGACGTGCACACAGACCAGGGCCAGCACAACTCAGGTTCTTCTTTCCTTATCTGTCCATCCTGCCCACGTTTGTTGCTCAGACTCAGAGATCCAAGAATAGTGATGAATGCCTCCCTGCTGCCAAAGCCAGCGGAAAGAGGAGGTATCTCCAGCAGGACCACACCCAATCGACCCTAAGGTGTTGGCCAAGAGGAGGTTCAAGACCCATCCCCATCTGACCCTGTGCTGGGTATCAGGAGCCCTCTGTATCCTGCAGGATAAGGCCCCATGGATTACTCCTTGGCATCCTGCCTCGGGGAGTTATGCAGATGATTCAGTCCCATCAGCAAGAATGAAATCAATGAGCAATGGTATTTCCACACACAGGGAAAAACTCTGAACACGTGCTAAAAACACCACTTGTGCAGACAGGAAAAAGATCTTAAGTCGACACAATGCTTTACACATCACTGAAGCTCAAGTAACTGCAAAATCTGGCCCAGAATGCCTTTTACTTGGTTATGTGCTGGTATTGCAGAGGATTTTTTAAAATACATTCCTAAACCAGACATCTTAACACCACCAACCCCAGCGCCACTTAAGGAATTATACTGACTTAACTCTGCTGAGGGGCTTTGTCTAACTTTCATTTAATGGGTGCCAAAGAGCCAAACTCATCCCAGTTATTACAAAGACTGCAGGTTCTGCTCGTGGGGAAAGAGGAGCTGCATCTGCTGCACATCCCATGAAGTCCTACCCTGGAGGACTCACTGCTACATGGAAAAAGCAGAGCAGGCAAACACCGAGTGGCACAAGCCCCATACAGCTGCAGGGTGAAGTGATTTGTCCACACCACCTCAGGAGCCTGGGCTTGATTTCAGACCCCTCCCCTTCTCAGGTGAGCGCTTCCACGGGAAATCACAAGGCCAGAGGTAGAGACACAGATCATGTCTGACACTGAGGAGGGCTTAAGCCCTGATCCTACACACACACAGGCATAACTTTATTCCAGCTGTTTGATCTTACAAGGGTTAATGAAGGCATTCCTGTGCTCAAAGCAAAGAGAGTAGCAAAGTTTGCAGGACCAAGGTCTGGCTTTCTTCCCTGAAGCAAGGACTTGCTTATTTTGCCATTGGTTTTCTTGGAAAAGTAATCATTTTATTGGAGCTGCCCTTTGCCACAGGTTTTAACTATTTTGAACGTTTTCAAAATGCCACTGCTAGAGCCACTTTATAAAGCACCAATAAAATTAATATTAAGAATGACTTTGCGCATAATTCATGGCCTCTGGAAACAATTTCTGTCTCGCCTGGCAAACCAGCCAGTCATGCATTTCACATTGCTTTCTCATTTTCCCAGCTGTGAAGCACTTTCAGGAGCAGCGGAGCCGTGGTGCACGTGTCAGTCAGACAACACACAGGGGACACCCCAGGGCCGACATCAATACGGTGGCATCACCTGGGACAGGATGCAGCCATTTGCTACCTCACAGTGGGGACGAATCGGGGACTTAGAACAGATTTACAATCAGGCTGAATCAGCTCAGCAGACAACCTCTGTAATATCTGTCCAGGTACAAAATGTTCTACTTCATCTTCCTATTTGTTTCCTTTGGATATATTAGCCTGAGAACTTATGGCAGCGATGTTTGGAAAGTAGTGATTTTTATGCAAGTATTAGAGAAAACCCCTGGGAAACATTTAGCAGAATAAACTCAAGAAGTGGTCCCAGAAACACAAGTGAGAAAGCTTGTGCTATATACAGCTGTGGTATGAGCATTCACTTAAAGTAATTAAATTATAGAGTTGAAATATCTCATAAAAACTGTCTACAATATGCCACAGAGGAAGATATGTAAATCAAATAAAAAAACCCAGAAGAACATCTAAGTCTCATAACTGTTCAATCCTTTCAAAATAAATCCAGGTCAACATTATATTTTATACCTAATTAAATATGTTCAAGTTGATAGTTCTTAACAGTCAGCTCTGAAGCCCCTGGTTAAAATAAGATGGATTGTAATTTTAAAATGTTGGTTCAGACAGGCCATATTACCTAATTTGTGATTTATGCCACACTTGTGGACAAAATCTCACACAGGGAGAATTTGAATGAGATATAAAGAGACTCCTGAAATCTTGAAGCTTGAAGGCTATTCTTAAAAACAGGGAAAAAAAAGAAAAAAAAAAAGGAAAAATCAGCTTTACTTAGAGGTTGTTATTATGGCAAAGCACTGCCCTCCTCCACCACCTCAAACTTGAACATCAGGCCTTACCAACATTCCCCTGAAGAAGCCAATAAGCTCTACCCCTCTTAATCAGCTTTAAAAAGTCTAGCCAATTCTTCTAATGTAGGTTACACCAGAAAGGGAATATTGTAATTCTTTCTCAAGAGATTTGAAGAATGGAAACACAGAGTGGTTTAATTAACGTTAAATAATCAAATTCAACTTGATATAATTAAATTGAATCACCTATCAGAGTTAATAGGCCAAAAATAACAAATGGCATGAGAAGAATAAGAAATCCAGTGCAAAAGATCCCAGAGTCAATAACATCCTTATTAAAGTACTGAAATTTGGCATACGTGCCAGTATGAAAATGGAGTATTGAAGACCCACACCCTTCTGAGCAAAAGTATACCAGGAGCACAGCAGAAAAAAGCAAGACAGTGGAAATCCAAGCCCCAGAAACTTTCCAAGCAGAAAAATATCTAACTTTGGAAATTCCTGATTTTTAATTAATTTTATGAAGATTGAAGAGTGAAGGTTGTAAACAAGACTGCTGCAAGGAAGAAAAAGCACTCTGGAAGTCAAGGACACAATGTGATGTGCACACAACAAAAGGCAAAAGCGATGATAAAGATTTTGCTGGAGTCATGCAACATATCCCTGATGACTACTGCAATGAGAGGTCATCATAGAGAGACTGGTAGAATGTATCAGAGAAGCACATGTAGGGAACATCAACTCCTACCTCAAAGATCCCAAAAGATACAATAGGCTAAAAAGACCAAGAGAAGAAGAGTGGAAGCACTTGACAGTTGTGCTTGCTGCCTTTTTGCTGATGTTACATGGCATTTCTTCTAGGGTATTTTAATTTTCCTTGAGTAAAGCAGCGATTTAAATTGCCAGAAAGTATTGTTTACATTAGGTTCAGAGCCATGTCCTAGAAATTGGAAACAAAATGTGGTGCTCCTGCTTATTAAAGGTTAATTTATCTTCTTTTCTGCAGTACTTCTACAAGTATACACTGACATCAGAAAACTTTTGTCATGTCAAACACTGGCTTGAAACAGAAGCAGAGCTTATTCCCACTGAAACCATAAGACAAGGGTACAAACTTCAAACTTATGACAAAAAGAAATAAAAAGCTATTTGAGATTAGCAAATAACCATTTCCAATTCCACCTTCCGGCCTCAAGCGCAATCATTTTTGGAACGGGATGGATTCAGCAGGCCGCAGCACATCCTCCTCCTCTAAAGGACTGTGCATCCCCCAGAGTGAGCCCGAGCGGCAGCGGCTGCAGCGGGACGCTGCTCTCTGTGCCCGCACGCAGCCGCCGGCAGCGCCGCTCCCCAGGCCCCCTTGCCGGGCAGATTCAATCCCCACCGGGCTCCGGCGGCACAGCTTCCCACCCTCCCTGCGGGCGCTGACAGATGCACAGCGGGGGAAACCGAGCCTCCTCCTGCGATCATCTCCTGCTCCCTGGGAAGGATTTAGTTCATTGATGCTGCTGCTGAGAGCGCTCCGTTTACACGGGCTCCGTGCTCATGAGATACGAGCCGGGCGTGCGTTTGTTTTGACCTCGGGTCAGGTGAGACCGCGGGGAATCACCCACGTGTGCAGGCTGAAAAGGCGCAAAGCCTGAAGGAGCTCACAGGTTCGGATGGTGACAAGATCTAGTTTAGCTGTCAAACTTACTCATCTACCCCCCAAGATGAGGCTCCACGGGGGGTTTCTTTTATCGCTGTATTCTCAATCTTGAAATTACCAATACTGAATTTCACTCTGCCATCAGAAGCGCACAGTGCATCATCCCAAGTGCCCACAAATACAGAAATATAGCTATACATGCATGTAACTGCACATACATGTATGTGCACTCGTGCATGACTAGATGTTTTCCTGAGCCTGACCCTGTGGCTTGGCTTCCTTCAACATTTTCACCCGTGGCAGAAGTGTATAAAGCCTTGGTGAAACGCCAAAATCAGAGATTGCCCATCATTGCGTTTCAAAACACAGATCTCAAAACACAACAACAAAAAAAGCGCCAAATTCTCATGATCCTCGTGATCTCCCCAGATGCTTAGAGTGCAAAAATGCAAATGCAAGTCTTGCTCTGTTCCTCCCTAATATTGCCAAATTTTGTAACACTGCAGAAAAGCCCCTTTGCTGTGGTGACATCCCCTCCACCACAGGCAGATATTTACAGCCAAATCACCTCTCACATGGCCGAGCCCCAGAGAAACAGGACTGGGGGAGCCCTGCAAGCCCCAGCGCTGCCAAGGCACCTCTGCAGCAGGAGCTGCTCCTGCTGGGGCTCTGCAAAACCAGCAATTCCCATGGCTGCCTTGAGGCTGGGTGCCTGCAAGCCCCTCCCGATTCACGTCTGATCAGCTGAGGGCTGACACACAAGTGCTTTCTTTCAGTGTCACCACTTTATCTAGCTCCAAAAAAAACCCTCACAGCCTTACTACCATCAACACCTCCAGCTGATAAATTTGGCTGATCTGGGCCCACGGGTTCAAAAGTTCTCCAAGGGAGGGATGAGGATATAAACAGAGCATGAGTACTTAAGCCTCCTTAGGAAGTCAGGCTAAAAAGAGATTTGACTTTCTAAAGTGCCATGATACAGTCTGGTAAGATGGATCCAAGCCACGGGTGCAGGGCAAGTAAGGGGATCACTACATCTGAGAAGCAGTCAATGAACCCTTTGCACTACATTACCTGCAGACAGCCTGCAGGGGACAAATCTAACATTTGAAGATGTGGGGAAAGGTGTCAGGCTGGGTGGGGGGGAGGATGTCCACCACTCTAAATCAAGCAGGTTTAAACAGACTGGATCAAAAGGCTGAGGACAACTGTGTGAGGTTCAGCAAAGCCCCGTGCCAGGTCCTGCACTTGGGTCACAACAACACCATGTGGCACTACGGGCTGGGGAAGAATGGCTTGACAGCTGCTCAGCACTGAGGGACCTGGGGGTGCTGCCTGACAGGCAGCTGGATATGAGCCCAGGTGGCCAAGAAGGTCAAAGGCATCTCGGCCTCTCTCAAGAACAGTGTGGCCAGCACTTGATGAAAGTGACTGTCCCCCTGTACTCGGTACTGGGAGGTCACATTTTGAATGCTATGTTCAGTTTTGGGTCCCTCATTCAAAAAGGGACATTGAGGTGGTTGCAGGGAGTGCAGAAAAAGGAAACCCTAGAGAAGGCTGTAGAGAATATGTCCTGAGATGAGGGGTTGACGTAACTGGGGTTATTTAGTTTGGGGAAGAGGATCCTTGGGGAGGCCTCACTGCTCTCTCCAGCTTCCTGAACAGAGCTTGTAGTGAGGTGGAGATCGGTCTCTCCTGCCATGTCTGAAGAGAAAGGATGGGAAGAAATGGCCTTAAATTGCAGAGATTTAGGGGAGATTCAGATTAGACATCAGAAAAAATGTTTCCCCTGGAGCAGTGGTCAGGCATTGGAAGAAGTTGCCCAGGGACGTGGTAGAGTCTGTGGAAGTGTTCAAGAAGTGTTGGGTGGTTTAGGGCTGAATATGGTGGTGCTAAGTGGATCTTTGGACCAGCTGGGTGATCTCAAAGGTCTCTTCCAACCTTGATGATTCAGTGATTCTGTTAAGCCAGAAAACGGTGGAAAAAGTCTTAAAAAATTTTACAAGGCAATTCTGTAGCCAAGAAGTTCTTACAGACTGTGAGAAGGCTCCAACACCCTCAACATGTTGGGGATGCTGAAATTCCAGATTTCTGCACTGAAGAGGAACGTGCTTTGTTACCCTGCCAGCACTATACATTCTTTCAGCAGTGGAGACCTATTGATGTAGCAGCACCAGAGAGATTTGAAAACACAGAATACTGTCAAGCTCTGAGAAACCAATGTCCTGGTGCACATTGTTTACCCCAGCCCCTGTGCACACGGGCAGCAACGCCCTTTCCATCAGGCTTAGGATCAGGGGCAGTGGGAGGGCTCCCTGTCTCCAACAGGGCTGGGTGTTCTCAGCTTCAGCAGGGGCCTGGGAGATGGCTCTCCCCTCTCCTCTTGCACACAGCATGGAGGGAAGGAGATGTGATCCATGGAAGTAAGTGAAGGGAAGCAGAGGATCCTGCCGGGGATCAAAACTTTGACCTGGGAGATGGGCCTCAAAGGCGGTGACTGATGAACCTTGGGCGAGTCTTCCACAAACCCTTCAATGCTTTCCTGGACAATTGAAACAAGCAATAAACTCCAAATTTCCACTGGGAAGAGGAAGACCACTGCAAATTGCGATGGCATTACCCAGTCCCCACCTGTACTCGACATACATGCTGGCTCCAAGATGCAGCACCACTGGCATCTCATCTTCCTCCTCCTTCTGCTCTTATTTTGTTTATAGAAACAAGTTTGCACTCCCTGGTGCTATTTTTGTACTGTGCTATGACTCCTTCCCACCTGGTTATTCACATAATTACAGCCACCCCAAGATTATGGTCATGGTTTGAGTCCCACGTTTGAACACAGAAAACAAACTGGAAGCTGAGCACAGTGTTGTCTGTTCTCCCCAAATTAGAGAACAATTCTCTACAACAACGTCCCCATCCCTGTTGTAATTAACACAGCGCAGTCAAAACCAGCTAATACAAATGGTGTTAAAAAGGTCTAATTTGTCTAAATAAGAGAGTCTATTAGTGAACAAATTACATATCGCCCCTAGGAAACGAGACAACACAGGCAAAGTTGGTATAAAAGCATTTTCTGAGCACTTCAGATGCTACCAGCCTCAGTTCAGCCCCAGTGTCAGTTCCCAAGTGGAGACTGAGGATGGGTCTATACATCCACAAATAATGTTGCACTCCAGCTCCACCTGGGTTTCTACTTGTCTCCCTTGCACTCCTATGGAAAAATAAACTTTTTCTTGTGAAATACTGACAGAAACAATGCAATTTTTGCAAAAAGTTTGTTTTGGAGTTTTCCTCTGGGGAAAAAAACAAAACAAGCCAAGGTAAAAGCAAACCAAACCAAAGATGTTCAGCTGGGAAAAAGTCTGGTAGGTGCCAGGAAAAGCGACTGCTCTTATGGAATGCTGTGTGTCCACAGGCTGCCAAGGAAGAGATGGCTAAGCAGCATTTTCAGAATTTTCCATTTTTGGGGAAAGCTGGATTCCAAGCAAGTCCCTTTTCTTGTAGGTGCATATCTAAAATGAGGCTAACACTTCCAGTGCCTCCCATTAAGGAAAGCATAAGATCATGCCAATGGAATTGATTTTTATCAGCCAAGTCAGTGAAGCCACAATTATTGCAGCCCTCCTGGGCTGAGAGCTACCAGCCTTTATAGGACAGCAAGGAGATAAAGACAGCATTTACAAAAACATATAATCACGTTATTTCTCTATTAAATATTCATTTCCACAGGATTTACAGAGTCCCTGAGCAGCAGCCACCACCCAGCACCCGCTGTGCCGCTGGCAGCTTCCACACGGACGCCGTGGGCTTCACCCAGCATTTAACACTCCTCCTGCTTCTGCCTTCCTGAGCTTCCAAAAAGACTTATTTTATTATTATTATCATCCTAGTTTTCTTCTTCTACCTGCACAGTGAACCCACTGGTGCCACTGTTTTGGGTTTCTTTATCCTGAACATCAAAAAGCTTGAACACTATTCTGGCTGTTTCTCAGCTTGTGATGCTCTTGGCCGCACATTTTTTGGCTGTTACCTTTCCAAGACCTCTCAGGATCAGTGACAAATGCCTAAAGGCCAATTGCCATTCACCGTAATCACCACACTTGTGCTTTTATGGAGAATGCAGGATATGGCATCACATCCACACCAGTGGGAAAACCACTTTAATTTCTAGGATGCTACCAGATATCTTACCAGATGATATCTCAGAAACCACATTTCCCCCCCTCCCCTCCCCAAATTGCTCTGATCCTTTTTTGTTTCTCATAGAACAAATACAGCCTTGCAGCTTTGGCCTAAATTAACTAAGTGGGATTTATACACAAACTCAAGAACAAATACTGATTTGCAGAATGTTGCTAAGCCAAACAGAGGGACATTATTCTCATTATAACAACAAGCTTCTCCACAGCATAGGAGTCAAAGCAATCCTCGCCCCAGCATTTTGCAGCAGCTGGCTTTACAGGGATAAATACAGCCTCGTGGGCAGTTCCATCTGCTGGCCCACCAGAAATGGCAACATTGGGGGAAAAAAAACCCATGAAAACTCCCTAAATCTATGTTTTACTCCAGAGATGACACATTCAGCTTCCCAGCTGGCTTCAAAGTCACTCAGCCTCCAAGATTTATGTGAAACAGTACTTAAAAATACTTTTTTACCATTAGCTGGAGGGGGAGAGGGGACAAGACAGCAAAAGAAAGACTCTCTGCTCTGAGACTATTGTAAAGCTCCAAGTTTATTGCAAAGGGCTGTGAAGAGAGCTAACCAGGTTATTCAACAGAATATCCTGACAGCCTGAGAACAGTATTTTACACCAGAAGTCTCCTCCTCTAATTTCAGGCACTGGACATGCAGCAGCTCAACACAATGCCCAAGCCCCTGGTTAGGAGGTGGTTCCAGATGAACTCAAGCAACATCTGCAACTTGGTTTTGCACCACTGCTTGACAAAGCCCATGAGAACACCAATCTCAGACTTGCACAGGACCCATGGGACTCAAGCACCCTGCAGGCTTTACCTATGACATCCTCTGACGTACAAACGCACAATCAGCCCTTTCCTCCCTCTTCCCCAAACCAGGAAAATAACCAGAAATGAGATTTTGAAGGAAAGAAGTGATGTTTCTGGGATGCAGTGAAATTAAAACAAAACCAACAGCAAAACCCCTAGATACATGTCTGGGTTCCCTGGAAAAATCACTTTGGATTTCAACAGTTTTGGGACAAGGTGCAGCCTGTGCAAACAAAACTTTCTGCAAACAGGCTCAAAGCAGTGGTTAGGGGTGGATGTTGCTGAGCTCTGCCCTCTGTGGTTGCAGCTTGGCTGCAAAGCATGAAAATACGCACATTAAACGCCCCAAATGTTAAGATAAGCAAATACTTATGTGCCACAACTCTGAAGTTACTGCCAAAACCTCTGAAGATGGCTCTGCTGAAAGCATGAAATCCCTCTACAGATCTTGGAACAACTCAGGTCGCTGAGTTTTCTATAGCTGCTGCCCTTTTCCTATGAAAGCATAAATGATCCCTTAATTGAATTTGACAATTGAAAAGTAAAGAGATTTAAAATAACAAATGGGTCCCCAGCTCTCCCTGCAGCAAGGTTAGAGACACTTAATTGAACTTTAGTGTAGCTGCCAAACCAGAAAGCCAACAAATAAGAAAGCACAGGGAATACCTGTGTTTATTAAGTTCATCACTCATTTTTCTCCAGGAACAGCTCTGCACCATCAAACTTTTTTCCGCTTTTAATTGCAAAAAAAGCAGCGAAAACACAGAACTATTTGACACCACAAGGACTATGGAGGTACCTACAGAACTGGCCACAGCAGACAGCAACAAAATGCCTCTATAAAAATAACCAGGAGACCAAAGCACAACGTCCCTGTGTGACGGGGGATCTTCCACTTGGGCCATGTCCATATAAACTGGAAATGCAACACGTGCAAGCCAGGAGGCAACTGCACCCCCACACGTCACAGCTGATGGGCCAGATCCTGGAACAGCTTTGGGGTCAATCTTGGCATAACAACGTTAAAAACCAAAAAGGATGCAGTAAAAATTACTGATGGGAGCAAAATGTCTTTTAATGAGAAATGTGGAGCTCAATCTGTTCAGCTTGTCTGAGAGGTAACTTGATTAGAGCGTAAAACCCCTTGACAAAGGAAAACACAGCGCCAGAAAAAAGCTTTGTTATCTCTGCAGTAACAAATAAAAGAAATCACTGGCTGGAAGCTGAAGACAGGGAAAAGCCAACAAGGAAAGTATTTTTATAGCATGAATCATTAAACTCTCCAACAAGCTATGAAATAGAGCAGAAAACGCTTCAATTCTTGGAGATGCCATGTGAAGCCTGGCTCTCTTCCTGCAAAGGGAAATGCAGGCAGGCACAGCGTGCCCTGTGCTGAGAGGAGCAGGTGGAAACAGAGCGGCTCACGAAACACCGGGGTGAGGACAAGGATGACTCAAGAGTCCCTTCTGGCTTGACTTTCTGAATCACTGTGCAGCGGCCAACCCAGCAGCTCACGTGGACACGGAGCAACACTTAGATACTGCAACTTGCTTAGCCACGTGGAAATGCAAGAATTCTTCCTTTTGAAAGTCAGTCTGCCAAGACATTTGGAAATACGGGTACCATCATGACGGTCTGATTTTATATGAGGTTTTCAAAGCAGCCCAAATTGGAAGAGGTAATAAAGAAGAGTGCACAGACCCAGGTACCCTCACAAACCTCACTCACACTGTTGGCTCGGTCAGGCTTTTGTCAAGGCAATATTATGGGCAGTTGATCGCAGCAATTTCCCTTCTTTGCTTTCCCACTTGCAAAGTAATTGCTGAGGGATATTAAAACACATGAGGGAAAAAACATTTGCGCTGAATTTTTTCTCCTCCAAAAATCAGACAGTGTTTTCCCAGACAGCATCAAAAAGAGCATCTCTTAAGCTACTTATTAATGTTTAAACATGTTTATTTCAAGTGATAGCAGTGCTCTTTGATAAGTAAATGATGTAAATGATGATCCAGGTAAAATAAAAATAGCTAACAAAGGAAAACAAGATTGTTTGGCTGCTCTTCTGTCAAGCCGTTCTCAGAAGTCCAGCAATTAAAGGGGCACATATGCTTGCTGGAAAAGCCCAGCAAAGCACAAGAAATGACAGTTTGGAGTTAAGAAACCCTTGGAGCTCTGTCCTCCCCCTGGCCTTGGCACACCTGTTGCTTGGTAATTTGGGCAGCAGGTTTGCCACCAATGCCTGGCTGTGAAGGAACAGCGATCCAATGAGCCTTTCTTGGGAACAGCAGGGCCACAATTTGTGCTCAGCTCCAGCACTGCAGCACCAGCATCTATGTTTAGAGACTCCCTTTAAGAGCTCATTTTGCAAAATACTTGCTCATTATCACCAACTAACCAGTGATTAAATAATCATATACTTTCATCTCAGAGCCAAGACGTCTTCCTTTGCCTGGTCTCTGAATTAAAGGGAGGTATTTTCCTACGTTGGGCAGCAGCTTTACGGGACCAAGGAACCACATCAGCCACTCTGAGCTCTCCCAAAGCACTGAAATCTATTTCTATCTTCCCTCAGCAAGTCTCAGCTCTAAAAGGTAGGTGGCTATCAGGTAACAGGAAAACAGTTTACCCAGTGTAGTTCATCCAAATTTTATGACAGATGCAAAGCACTTTGCGGAGGTGGCTTAAAGCTATGGATGCTTGTACTGAACTCCTGCAATGTTTGCAATGATTCAAAATGATTTAATGACACATCTGCTTCGGGTTTATGTTTTTCTGAGCAGCACGATGTTGGAGAAGCGAGTGTATCGCATTCCTCTTGCACTTGGAGCCCCACTTCACAATTTCTATGCCAGGGGCAGACTCTACCCTACAGAGGCACAGGAAGGAGGGAGGGAGGGAAGCTCTCCAACCCACCCACTGGCCCAGCACAACGGGTTTTGTGGGAACTCCAACAGCATGGACTGCTGATGACAACCAGTAAGGAGGCAAATATATTAATATATTACAGGGGGGATTTCCAGAGAGCACTACAGGAACCAGACCAACCTGAACTGCATTTCAACAGAAGCTGGAAGTGCCCCTAAAGAAAGACCCTGCTGGTTCTGTCAGCACCCCATTAGTTCCCTTAGAGCTCTGAAACAGAGACCTGACCCCCCTCCCAGCAAAGACCAAGATTTCAGCAGTAGGGCAAATGGTTTAGGAACAGGGTTGTGTGAAGGTTTCATCTGTACCCACTAACTCCAGTACCAAGTGATGCAGGAAGGTTTTGTGGAGCACCTTGCCTTCTCTCTGGCTATAAAGGGAATGCATGTCCTGATACAGCCCCTCTGACACATTTAAACTCGGTGTCCAAAGTAGGCAGTGTTAGTCCTAACAGTGTAACTATTGCAGACGCTTGTGCTTTGCATAAGGCTGATTTAAGCCCACTAAAGCCCTCAAACAAGGCCTGACATACCATTGCTGCAGCACACAGGATTAATGCTGGTCCTTCTGCAGAGGGGTGAATGTCATTTGCAGAACTGTGTTAATTCCTGATTTGAATTTAGATGATGTTTTTAACTAAGAAACAAGCTCAGAACATCCGCTGGGAATCTCTGACTTGGATAAACCTTAAGAAGTCACTAAATACAAGTTACTATTGGAAAAGTGCTCAGTGCTGGCTGTATAAAATTAATAATAACAGTAACAATAATAAAGGAAGATAGGAAGATCACTTCTAGAGAATAATGGATTCAGACTGAGTATTATGGGCACAGCTGATGTAGTCAGAATGGTGCAACAGCATCAACAAGCTCTAAATCAGCACACTCAATCCACAAAATACACTCCCTTTCTTCAGGAGAAGAACTGGAAATGAGGAGGCTCTACCTGGAGATGGGCGAAGGAACTCCCTGGGGCAGAGTGGATCAGGACAACAAGGATAATGAGACAGCAAAATCCTGCTGCTGCTTCAGCCAAACTCTGTCAGTTCTGATACTTGGTGTTGTGTGCCCTCAGCAATTCCTCCTGCAGTCCATGGGTGGTAACAGATCTTGGGAAACACCAGATTCCCCAGAATTTTGGCATTCCTAACTTCAGCATCTCCAGACTAAGCCAGCTGCGGGATGATTCTGCAGCCCCAAGTGAGTGGTGACTGAAGCAGTAACTCCAACAATACCCATCAGTGATAAGCAGTAACAGGAGCATCCTGCCACAGCTCCTGACTGCCCCAACAGCACCATCAGCCCATGGGACTCTTTCACAGGTTCTGGGTTGTTCTGGCTTTTTTTTTTTTTTTTTTTAATGTAAGCAGCAGTACATATTTATACTGGAGGAAAAAGAGAAACCGGCTGATTTCATATCATCTTACATAGATTTCTCTATGAAACCTTCACATTGATACTTTTCCTTGCACTGAGACAATGCATTTCCAACAAATCTCCCCAAACCAGTGCTGTGTTAAAATAAAAGACAGATCTGCATTTATCTAGAAGGTGGTGGTGGGAAAATCTCCAAAGAGTGGAAAGGAAGTTTGGAATCTTAAACTGGATTAGCACTCAGCCCACATCTTTACATCGCTCAAAGCACAAGGAAGGCTTTCCAGAGACAGAAAGCAGCAGCTGCACCAAAGAATTAAATTTAAAATACATTTACTTTCAAAGTGGGCGAAAAATGTCTCTTAACTCCTAATCTTTCATACTCAGGACTCGAGTAAAATGGATGTTCTTTTCTTTTAAAAAGTCATGCAATTCAATGTGATCCTTCCCAGCAGGCTGCATCTGTTTTAAATGTTTGCTTTCAAAATGTGAAACCACTCCCTCCTCCCCCTAATCTAGAATCATGAATACTCCATTTGCTTAAACACATTCTGAATAGATAAGCCTCAGAAAACCACGATGTTAATCTGGGACTATCCTTTGAGATACATCACATTTGGGAAATGCCATGGAGGGACTTGGTAGCTACAGTCCACCCAGGCAACAGCAGTATAAGGAGGGAGAGGAGCCTGCAGGCAGAATTTAGGGCTGATGTGTGATTTGGGCTGTTTTCTGGGTTTCTTGCTCATCCACCACAGAAAAATCCTCTGAGATGCTCGAAACACAGATGAGTGATGAGGTTCACAGCAAAAGGGGCTCAAGCAGACTCCTGGAGGAGATCAAGCCTTGCCAAGGAAGGGCAGCGTGCCCTAAGGAAACCAGGGCCAAGCATCTGTCTTGGAAAATGCAAATTAATACAGGGAAGTGTTAGGAGCAGGAAAGAAGGAAAATCAGAAAGCATATCTCAGGGCAGCGTTACTTCTGGGGGTGGAAGCTGTAAAATCCTGCAATTTCAAAGATAAGAATTTAGCAAGATTTATAAAAAGAGACAGTCCTTGGCAAATCGCACTGAAGAGCGGTATATGAAAATAGTACAGCAGACAAAGGCTGAACAGATACATATTTTTGGATAAATGGTAGACCACCCAAAACCCCAGTGACGATCAGGAATATTGAAAAGCACCTTATTTCTACACCTGGCTACAGATGAAGAGCTACCACACAACTTTTTAGGGAAAAGATGAACAACACTGTGATCATATACAGAAACACGGAGCAGGGACAGAGCTGGCTGTCAAAGACAACTCAGAGCTGCAGAGGTAAGCGAGCTAATGGTAGCAGCATAACCCCAGTGAGTTGCACTGTCATTCCCCATTCCAGGCAGCACGGCAGAGACGTGTCAGCTCAGCCGGCTGAGCAGCCCCTGCGATCCATCCGCCAGCTCCTCTGCTCTTCCTTCCCAGGCAGCAGGGACAGAAATCCCAGTGACTCCCAGTGACTGGGCAATCATCTTGATGGCCTGTGGCTGTACTGCCTGAACTTCTGACACTGGAAGTGACTGCTGCTCAGACCAAATTGCTTTGAAAATATCAATTTAAATTCAGTGCTGGGAAACACAAAGCCATTCCCAGGGCAGGGACAGCAATGTTCGCTTTGCAAATCCAACAATCCTTCGAATATCTCTGGAGATCAGGAAAGAAGTTTTAGAAGCCTCATGAACAGTTCCCTATAAACATCAACCTTATTTTCTGCAATAATGAAGATGAAAATACAGAATTAAGAAATGTTATGAGATGGAAAGGGGGAACAAAACCAGCAAATAACTGGATGATTCAGACGCACTGAAGCACCGACTCTGCCGAGGGTCAGGCTCCGGCTGCGCCTCCCTGGGGTTTGCTGCAGCTTGTTTAGCTGTACCAGCAATTTTCCTATTGACCAGGTGGCTGATCCTTGTACAGAACTGTAATGCTTGTAGAGACAGTAATAACAGGCAGGTATTCCGAGGAGAATGAAATATGGATGATCCCAACACCATCGGGCGGTGCACGGAACGACGGAGCAGGGCACTCCCAAGCAGGGGCGCAGATGTCACAGAGAGGGGTGCAGGTGTGGGAAGACAGGAGAGGGGGCACAGGATGGTCCTGGACACCCCCAAAAATATCACACCACCAGCCACAGAAATGCAGACATTGACAAAAGCAGTTTAGGGCTAACAGAATTAGGAGCGAGTATTTAAGACACTCCACTTACAGCAAAGACAGCTGCAAATGTGCAGATACTGACTTTAAGAAAGAATATGTAAAAGCATGCTGGAAAGCATAAATATATTTATTATCCCTAGTGGATCCTAGAGCAGAGTGGAAGAATCCTCCAACCTCCACCTCTTGCTTCTACCAGCAGAAAAAAATAAAAGCCACCCATCAACATCATACTCCTCGGGAAGCCAGCACAGGACACTGATTACTCACTGACTTCTTTTCTGTAGATGTTTTTAATATTAAGAGCAATCAGGAACTAGAGATGCTTTATTGCAGAAGAGGCATTTTTGAATTTCTAGAAGGGTCAGTAAGGCTCAAGGGGGCTTGAGTGGACAGGGAGGTGAATTGAGAAGTGAATGGCAGAACTCAGAGGATGGTAATCAGTGGCACAGGGTCTAGGTTGGAGGCCTGGCAATAATGGTGTCCCCCAGCATTCTATATTGGGCCCAGTATTCTTTAACTTCTTCATCAATGACTTGGAAAAGGGGTAGATGACTGATGCCTGCTCCACCCTGGTTTTTCCCAGGGACCAGAGGAAGAGAAAGGCACAGGTACTAGGATTTTAGCTGTTTGACAACAACTTACTATTAGGAGTCCTGCAAGCAGGACTTTTTATTTTCCTTATCTTTTTCTATAGTAAGTAGAGTTAGACTAACAATAACCACTTCAAGTGTAACACTGCACTAGTTAGTCACTTAGCAAACATTTAGATTCCTCCACAACCTCAGAAGGCCTCAAGGGGGATGGCCAGCGCAGCAGAAGAGCAGCAAGTCTGGAGATTTCCTTAATGTTCTAAGCAGGACACAAACCTCATTCCCTGTGCTTTGTTTTCATTCGTCACAAGGAAAAAAAATGCACTGAGTGCAAGAAGAGATACAGAAACAAAGAAAAAAGGATTTCTTAACCCCCAAACCATAACTGACTACACTGGGAGCCATCAGGGACCAGAAGCAGACTGCCAATGTGCCAAGAACTAAGTTCTCTTTCAGGAGGGTATTTGCAATAGCACTCAAGGACTGAAGCTGGGAGATTAGCTGGCTATTTTATGTAAGAAACATTGCCTGAATAATCAGTTTTTCTGATGTTGCCATGTCTTTTCATTTGTTAGTGTGGAGCATAATTGCTTCTTGTAAAGCTGAATGACTTTAAATTAGATGGAAAGATGGTCACTGCAAAGATAATTTCGAACATTCCCTTTCAAAGTTGTAAGTTTAAAAATAGGAGTTGAAATGCAACAGAATAATTAATATGGCAGCAGTCACTTAATTTGTCCCCTTTTTTTTTTGTTTCTTCCTTGCTACACGCTTTTAAGTTACCCCAGTATGTTCATCCATGGAAAATGAATAGCAGAAAAAGAAATACATTTATCTAATCAACCCCTTACCAGAGCTGAAAGCCTCCAGTACAGCCTAAACCAGTGATTAATTCCAGATTACACTAAAACAAATTCCCCATGTCAGTCCTAATACTTCCACTTGGCAATGACCCAAATATTTTTGTTTGTTTTGAGCCTCTCTCCAAACACAGACCAATGTCAGGCTCACCCTGGCTGGAGGGGCCTCTGTGCTCACGCGTTGCAGCAGGACCAGGGCAGGTTCCTCGGGGCTTTGTCCAGCTGCGGCTTCAGAACCTCCAAGGGGAGGGACAGGATCTGTTTTTCATCCACCTACAAACTTTCTACATCTAAGTTCTGCTCATAATGCTTCTCAAAGTGCAGTTTGATGACTGCAGCAATCAAAATGATTTTTTCTCACCAGCTGATTCAGCTGAGCAATGTCACAGGGCACTTCTCCTCTCCATTTCACCCCTCTTTCCAAAATTCCTCACTCTCCCTACTACAGGGGTTTTCATCTTCCAGAAAGCATCTACCACCCTGACTGCAGGAGTTTTGCAGTTGGGATTTACACACCAGGATACTCAGAAGTGCTTTTTATCCGGAAATGCAAAGCCACTCTCATTTTAGCAGAGGCCCTGCTGAGTCCGAGGAGTGAGCCCTGCCAGCCAGGAACAGGGAAAAAGCTGCCACAAAAAACATGGAGGAAGCAAAGAGAAGAGACTCCTGTGTGCCACTTTTGATCAGCAAACAACTTCCAGCCAATTGAAAACTTAAAGAGGGTCCAGGGTCATTTCTTCTTCGCCCAGTGTGCTCTGCTCTGCTTTCAGCCCGCAGATGAAGAGCTCTACTGACGATGGTGACGCAGCAGGGAGAGGTTTTAGTAACTGGGGCGGAGGAGAAGAAGCAGCAAGTGAGAGGGGGAGGAAAAGAAGCCTATATAAAGCTGCAAAATTAAAAAACATTAGAAGAGAGAAATGTAAGAGGGAGAGAGCAAAGTTTGGGAAATTTTGCAACTGCCAGGTACATTACAGAAGTGAACCGGGACCCAGCCAGACATCGAATCAACACCTCATCCCACGGATCAAACTCAAAGCCATCCAAGATGTGTCCATCCCACCACCTTTCTCCAATGTATGAGGGAATTTTCAGGCCCCCATGGCACAGTCCAGCAGTCTCCTGAAGTCTGAAACTCAAAAGTGTTTGGAGAACTGTGGTCAATACAGAATTACAAGATAATGCACTGGGCGTCCCTAGCAAAGTACCAAGTTCTACCACAGCTTCTGCTTTTCAAACTGCACCAGAAGAACTAAAATACCACCACATCTTCCAACATGGCTTCCAGAAACATAAAACTGGGCAAAGACTTAACTGTGGGAGCTGATAGATCCAGGAGCCCTTCCTGTAAGAACATTCCATGGCACTGGGGACTCCTGCCTTGCTCAGCCGAGGCACTCCCAGTTTGCACCAGCAGGTACTGAGACATAACAAATGCAGAAACAACTGCTGCTCAATCATGTATATGAAACAGCACACATAATTAGAGCTGCCTGTGTATGCAAAGGCTCAAAATTAAAAGTCAGCAACTTCTAGTGCTACTTTGTGATTTTGGCAGGTTTCACTCTCCCACTTGGCATCCTCACGTCGTCTTTGGTAGAAGCTACGGTAACACTCTTGATCATCGAGCACTTGTTTTTTGTAAACACTCATATATGTACATCAGATAAATAATCCAGTACCTGCTGAGCATTTCATCTCTCCGTGACTGTGCAGAGAAAGCACCCAAGTCCTGCAGGGCCCTCAGTCCCTGCCCTTGGACCTGCATCCCACCCGCTCCAGAGCCTGCTACATGCTGGCTCATCGTTCGTGCTAGCGGCTTGTTTTCTCAGCCATTCACACACAGTTTGCTTCCAAGGCTGGCTTTTACTGGCACAGATCCCCAAAATGTCTTCCCAAACACATACACTACTGCTAGGAAAGCCATCATGACAGATAATAGTGATCATGCCAAGTATAAACCATCTTTAACTCTTAAGTTTGTTTTCTGCAATTCTGAAACATAACTAATCACTGATTCCCAATGTCTGCCTTTGAGAAGGAAAGGCGTGGGGGGAATCTGCTCTATTCATTAAGGCACAAATGTACACACCTCTGTTTAAATCAATCTATTAATGCTAAGCTAGACAAGCTCCTCCTTTGATGGGTTACCCTCTCATTTGTCCCACAGTCAAATCTTTTGGCTGTCCCAAAGTCAAGTCTACATTAGCTTTCTGTTTTCACTGTCAGCTTTCTGCAGCAAATTCTCCCAGAAGGTATGCCACCCATCCCAAACTTCAATCCCTCAGGTCAGTCCAGGCACAACTGACTTTGCACATAATTTCCCAAGAATCTCCTTCTCTGGAGCAGTACAGCACTAATGGGAATCAATACTCAACATCTCTTAAGTACAAGCTACTTTGAACCCTTAATTAACCCAAAAGACTCACAGCCCAAATCCCCTCCTCCCAGGTCCCCTCACGGAGAGATCTGTTCCCCATCATACACTAAAGACCTGCTGCTCACTTGCAAATTCAGAACTATCAACCTCTACAGGAGCCTGACCTGAACCAGTCTCCGCTGAATAAGAGACAGAGAGCAATTTTAAAACACATGCGATTACAGATGCCAGTAAAAGCCAAATTGCCATTTCCACGTAAAACACCCATTCCACTTAAAACAACTGGGGAAAAAGGCATGGCCTTTACACGGCCTCACTACAGACAGTAGCAAAGATTTCCTAGCGAAGGACAGTAGTGAAGTCTTCTCCTTCTAAAATGGTATTGCTCTTACATAATATGCTATCATGCATTTGCTAGCACGCTGTGAAGCGCTGTCATAAATATTTACAAGTTGATGACTAGGTAGGAGAGGTGGCGGTGCCTCCTGTGTTTCTGGGTTTCGCTGCTCACTCCCTTGGGCCCACAGTGAGGGAAGAACTGATGTGCAGAAAATGAAAGTGCTACATGTGAACCAAACCAGATGCATGCACCTGGTGTCCAGCAAAGCAAAAGGGACTTCAACTTGTTACTAAAAGGTCTTTCTACACCAGGGCTTCTTCTGTCACGATGGCCAAGCTTGTCACCAGCGAGGCTCCCCTCCCCACATGCTCGCCTGACTGCATTAGTTATTACATTTGATAGCTTTATAGCATTATTTGAAGCTTGCTATTTACCCAGTTACACAAGGCCCAGCAGCTTAGAGCTTGCTCCCTGCCTGGGCTGCAAATCTCTGCAACTACCTCCAAAATAGCCCAGATTTTATGACCCATTAGGCTTAATGATAAATCCTTGGATTTATGTTCCGGGCTAGCGAGCGATGAGAGATCAAGGGCTAAGCTTTGATTTATCTGTGGGCCAAGGGAGATGGTTATTTCTATCATTTTATTTTTCCCCTTATTTGCTGTAATGACTGCAATGCTCTGCTATGACATCATGAAAATTTTTACCATTATCTACATCAAAATCAATACTCTACTTGGTCCTTTCACAGTGCTAGCACTTGTATTTCCTCTCCCAGCAGCATGGGAACACTGCTGGAGCAGTTTTCTATCCCCTGCCCAGCCTGAGCAGCAAAGCCTACTACAGATGCTAACTTCAGAACCACCTGGTGCATGAAAGGCAATGGTCTTCCACTTGCAAATACTGCTGGAGGTGAAGCAATGGTGTGGGAACGAAGACTGTTCTGCTTTGAACCAGTTTTGTACATTTGTGGTGCTTTACACGCAACGCCCGTGGTGACTGGAGTTGAGATAATTTTTGCTTCATAATGCTGTAAATCCAGAACCGTGAAAGAGCAGCCAATACTTTGGAGAGATGCTACTCTCAGCAGGTCCAGTATCTGCATTGATTATAAATCTCCCGTTTTAACAGTTCCTCTGAAAACCCCAGGCCTTTGGAACCTGGGGAATACAAGAAAACATCCAATTTTCTCTCCAAATCTACTTTAAAAGAAATAAAGAGAAAATTAAATGCCCTGTGTTATAGGCAAAAGGCTTCAGAAATGGCCTATAAGGACCATAAATGTTCATGCAACTCAGAGTTTCACAGTTGCCTGGCTTTAATATGCTCATCACAAAGGCAGGCACTGCACACTTTTTAGAACTGGTTACGGGTTTCAGCAAGGACAGGTGGGTGCACCATGGAATGACAGGGCGAGAGACTCTTCAAAGGTGAAGGAATACCACACCACCACAAAGCTAATCACACCCCCAAGTTATTTTCTTCAAAGATTATTACATCCATTTGACCATGCTGTACAGGTACACAAGGACTACTTGAGTAATAGTGAGAAAGGGCAGAAAAAGTAAACACTAAAGGGCAAATTTTGAGCAGCTCAAATTTACAGAGCGAAACAGATGCCTCATAATAAAGGGAACTTGCCAGGGGAATGGAGCATTATCCAATATCTGTCTTGACTGACAGCTTGACAGTCTTTCACCCATCAAAAAAAAGTTTTTAAAAAGCATTAGTTAGCAATTCTCACCAATTTTTCCTATTAAGCAAATTTTCCATGGAAAAATAGCTGCAGTTCAATTTCCAGCTAAATCAAGACAGTTGACTATTTTTCTTCCTCACACAGAATTGGAAATTGAAGGGAACTAGTGAGATGCTGTCAGATCAACACCAGACCAAAGTAAACAGGAAAGGAATAAAAATGGCAAAAGTTATGGAAAAAGACTACACAAAACCTCTTTAATCCTCAGCTGAAGCTCTCTCTTAAGAAGCAGCATCAGGTTGTTGAGCAAAAAAAATGCAACAATGACATACTGCAGACCGAGTCCAACCAGATACTGAGGAAAGAGTCAAAATGCTTCTTCCAACAGGAGTTTATAATAAAGATGAGCCACAGTGGTACCAGGTTTTTCCCATTACACACACAGTGCCAGGGATCCACTGCACTGATGAGGTCCAAATTCAGACTGGATTGCCCAATAAGAAAGAAGCCCTGGCTTTAACTTGAGTTCATGAGAAGAGAAGGCATCAGGGTAACTTAATTGGACCTACCAGCACCTGAAAGCAGCCTATAAAAAAGATGAAGACAGACTATTTACAAGGGTATGGAGTGAGAGGACAAGGAGAATGACTTCAAACTGAGTTGGTTTAGATTAACTGTTAGGAGGAAATTCTTCCCTGTGAGGGTGGTGAGGCTCTGGCACAGGTTCTCCAGAGGAGTTATGGATGCCCCATCCCTGGAGGTGTTAAAGACCAGGCTGGATGAGGCTCTGACCAACCTGGGATAGTGGAAGGTGTTCCTGGCCACAGCAGGGGAGTTGGAAGAAGATGATCTTTAAGGTCCCTTCCAATCCAGGTCATTCTACGATTCTATTCTATGGATTCATTACAGCAAACGTTCCTCTTGAAAGGAAGCAGCCCTGCTGATGGGCAACACATTCCATACTCCTCTCCCCAAAAAGAGGAAAAAACATCCATTTATTGTTAGCCTGTTAAGAGACTAAGTCACTTTTCAGCTAGCAATGCTCTGAACCAGTGTTTAAATTATTTATCTCATTTCTTGTACTTCTTAAGTACTTGAAAAAGCCCTATGTAGTCTCCCTGTGAATCTTGACAGTGCTAAGAGTTGGTCCTCGAAGAGACTGGGTAGAGAAAGCACTGATGTGGGATGGATGTGGCATTTTCAGTAGTTTCTGTACTGAATCTCTAATAACAGAAAATGAGAGACATGCTTGAGTCCTTCATAAAAGCCTTGCCTCAGTAAAGCACTTTCCTTGCTCTCCAGAACCAAGACTCAACTCTCATCTCCATCCAAGTGAAGGCCTCTTCTGCCTCACCCCTAGGAATAAATCCTCCGTGGCACTCAGGCACATGGTTTTGCACGTGTTTCCCCAGGCAGTCTTTAGGGTATGGATTACACCATCTGCTTTAAACTGAGCCCTGTCATCAATACTTTGTTTTGGCAGGAGAACTACTGGCAATAACCACTTTCCTTCATTGCCAACCCCTCCCTGACTTCCAGTAGGCCGGGACTCTTTCCACCCAGCCACACGACTGTAATAACAGACATCCCTACACAGGATTTTTCTAATTTGTTTGCATTTCTACTTCTCATCCTTCATTTACTGTCCTAAAAATGTCAGAACAGAGAGCAGAACTTAAAAGGCAATCACCACCTGCAAGTATTGTAGCAACACTAAACTATTTTGGCAGTCAGGCCTTTCTCAAAACATGCTGACAGGGCCTATATCCCTCGTGCTGGGAAGATGCAACACAGTCTCCAGCTTCTGGCTGCTTCATTTCAAGCTCCTGCATAAAAATGGGAGCACCCTTTTTATTTCCTAGGTTTCCTCAGCAGCCAATGGCATAGGTTACAGTCATTGCCTCGGCACTGGAGCACTTTCCACTATCACACTAAGTCAATGTTTCCAACATAAAATCCCCAGTAATGCTGCTGCCCCAAACCCTGTGGCACACCCCATGACACGGATGGTGCCTCCCAAGCAGCCACCCCACTAACAGCACCGTGCTCCACAAACTTCTTCTGTGACATTCTGGTCTCAGCTGCAGCTCAGCCATGGAATTCTCTGCCCTTGGATTATTTTTTCCCTGTGACACACAGCTTAAGTAGGAAGTTCTGTTCTTTGGAAAGGAGGAGTTCAGTGTGTGGAACAGAGAAATTCATGTACCATTATTCTTTCCTGCATGCTTCAAAATCTGGGATAGAGGCACAGCTCAGGGCACATTTACTTTGTTCTCATCTCACTCTCAGGGAAACTTTCCTACTTCTTCAGCCTAGAAAATCACCCTTTGCTGTAAAACACAAAACCAAATACCCCCCAAATCCACGTGAGCAATGCTACAAATCTGTTGCCTTTGGGGTCTTTACACGCAAGTGAGAGACAAGTTTAATACATGCAAACCCACACTTCTGTGGCCTTGGCAGGATTTGGTTGAAAAAGAGAACAATTTAAGCATTCTGACAGTTTACTTCATTTCATGAAGTGTCTGGTAATCCTTTTGAACTAGACATCATTTCTATGTCCTTCGGTTGTATCGTAAGAGCCCTTCTGTGAGTAGCGTGCAAAAGATGTATCAAAAATCTTTTAAGTTTATTTACATGGCCCAAACAAGTAATACGGCATTAAGAAAAGTTTTCACAATCCTGTAAAGTACTAAAAGCCTCCTGAGACGGATCAAGCCTCTCCAGCTCAGAACCGGAGAGTTCTGCACCTTTGGAAAAAATTAAAACTAAATACCTAAGGTGCTTTTCAAAAGCAATTATCATAATCCCTGCTGTTACCCAGAGGGAAGCAGTGGCAGGCAGAGGTTAAATAACCTCTTGGAGGTGGCTCAGTGAGCAGCACAGCCGAGATTAGAGCCACTGTGCCTCCTGACTCCCTGCTCCAGGCTCAGCCCAGCACCTTAAATAGCTGCAGCACAAGTCATTAGCTCAGTCCTCTGAGCATGCATCTAGCTTGGGGAATGGGAAAGCTGGAGTTGAACTTAGTAATACAAAAATTTCTATGGAGAATCCCCAGGAAGAAGTCTTAAATTTTAACAGCTCTAACCTAACCAACCTCTATGAAAAAGCGCTGGGCAGATTTTACTGCCACCAGTTTGGGACGAGTGAATTATTCACACGCAGCAGAGCGTGTTGTAATGAAAGGTTTATAGGGGCTATCGCCAGGATCATTCTTGTGGCATTTATTCATTCCAGTTTCTGTTTGCTGGCATTTCTTTTGTCCTCCCCTTTGTCACCAGGATTCTCTCCACTCTTCCCTTTGTGAGGGTACCTTCACTTCTAAAAAAACAACATTTCCGCTACGAGAGCGGTTTAGTGACACGGCACATTTTTGTTTACATTGTTATTTTGCATTTTTGTGTACCTCTACAGGGATAGCTGACACACGTGGTTTTCCTCCATCAGAGGTGACTGTGTATGTCTACTTCCACTATTCCCATGCCTACAGCTGCAGTATCTCTTTTATTTCTTTAGTTGCCTCCAGCAGCAAACAATAAATCTAAAACACAGTCAAAAAAAGGACAGTCAGAAAAAGGCAAAAATCTCTAGCGCTATTTTTGGCATCCAAGTTCTTTGGCTTAACCTATTTTTGGAAGAGCGTCTTTGTTCAGCAAAATCAGAACTCCCAGCCCTGTGACACCAGGGCAGCGTGTCCCGCTGCAGGCAGAGCTGTTTGCTGGCAGCAACCTCTAACGGCAGAGCAAAGCCAGGAGAGCCCAGAAGGAAAATGATGGGAGACAGGACTTCACTTCCACTCTCCATCACTTTGTGCCTCTGAGCAAGTCACGCTGCCCCTCTCCGGCGCGCGCCGGCCGTGCTCACGCCGGCACACGGCATATGCACAAATGGGATGGGTGCACCCCGTGCCCTGAGCTCCACAGGGTGAAAACCTGAGGCTTGATACCAGTCCTCACAGCCTCCAGCCCTTCCAGGACCCCAGTTTTGGTGGTTCCTGAAGTGTAAATATTAACTGCTATCTACAGCTCACGTTTAAATAAAAGCTTTGCTTAGGAGATAAGGAAGGTTGCAAATGGGAAACAGCAGCCCTGAAGAGCTAAACTTGATTCATGTATTTCTGCTTTGCTGGTCTGATTTCAAAAGATATTCAAGCTTTGGATCTGAAACAGTTATTACCTTTGTACTTCCACCAGATGCACCTTCCAAAAGCAGCAGCATTCTCACATGGCCCAGAAAAGAAAAAAAGTTGGAAAAAAAGCAAAATAGCTGACTTGGTATGTTGTGGCTGGCTCTGTGTGATGTAATGGGAGCACACACTTCTCACATCACTGCACTCGCAGGCAGCACTCAGAAAGGGATAATCTTTGAACCCTCTAAGGCACAGGACTTGGTTTAAAGCTGGAATTTTGTGCCAGGGCTTTCAACAGGCACAGCTGAACCACAAGAGAACCAAATACTGCAGCTGGTCTTAGACCAGAAGACTTGGCCACAGTCCTGCCTTCTAAGTTGTTTCTCTCCACCAAAAAAAAAAAAACAAAACCAGCAAAATTAAACATGTAATTGCATAGAAAATACTTTGTTTTTTTTTGTTACAGGGACAGACCTCCAAATGCAACGTTGAGTCCTCCTGGGCTCAGTGACATGCAGGCTGAAACACCTGCACTAACAGCCACGTCCCCAATGAATCTCTGTGACCTAATGGATTACAGGCTTAATTAGAGTTACCTGAACTTTAGACATCCCTAAAGTGCTCTGAAATTTGCTCCAAATGGAGGTGGGGGGAGTCGTCTTTTGACCGGGCTCAGAACTAACTGGGGTTTTGTGCACAGTTGTTAACAGTTTTGAATCATTCCACTTTTCACCTTTTTCTCTGATAATAAAGCAAATCAGTGTGCTGTGCATCAGGCAGTGCTCTGACACACCTCACCACCAATCAGAGCTGAATTTAATGGGGGAAATGGTCTTAAATATGTCAAGCTTTGTATCTAGAAAGAAGGAAGGTACCCTATGAAGCTCCTGCTGATTAAGACACAAACCTGTATCAGACACTGGACAAGCTACAAGGGAAGATGGCATAAAAACCAAGGCTCTATTGGCCATGCCATCCATTTTTTAAGCAAGTAGTTGTTTAAAACACATTTCTGGCTTCGGTTGCTATTGAGAGTAGCAAGATGCTGTGTTTAAGAGATTAGAATTAATGGTAAAAATAAAGAGTATAATTGGAAGACGATACAAAGTGCAAGCCCTGCAGGTGTGAGGGTATCAACCACCTGAAGTCTCCATCATCATTTCTCCAGTTTCACCTGGTTGCAATCACATACCATTCCATCCCAACATCAGAGGTTTTGCTCAGCTTTCACCAAAACCTGGGGAAACCTTGCCAAACCCTGCAGCAGATCCAACAAACAAACTCCTCTGACTTCAGCAAGAAGCAAAGCAGAGAGAGTCCCAGAAATGCCTCCAGGATGGCCAAAGAGCACTGTGAGTCAGCAACGCTAATGCCAGGAGTAGGCTACCCCAAGGAGGTATTTCAAAGAGAGGTTTTGTTTGAGATTTATGATTCTGAACCTCTTCAGCTGTTGTACCCACACGCACCTGCTGGCAGTTTCGGCACATGCCACACGGCAGACTTCTGTTTGTAGCTTTTGCAAAGCAAACCGGTAAAACCAGAGCCAGTTTATGTATTTGAACAAGCAGATGCCAAACACTTCAGATTCCTAATTGGAGCAGCTTCAAAGCAGGAAAGGATTTGGGTGTCAAATGTGAGGGTGATCAGAGAGGAGAAGCAGGGATGCAGGCACTCTTCTGCTCTGTCTTTGCAGTTCTCTTTTTCCTACATCCCTGAAACAGCTGACACCTGTACCAGCATCACCTCTTGGGCTTCCAGCACACGAGCTGGAGCTCTCCTTGAACTCAGCTTTAAACCCAAACTGCCTGCCCAAGCTGATGTCAATGAGAACAGTTTGTCTCCCCTACTTCAGTAGCAAATCTGCGGTCAGAAGTGACATCGATGAGGTAAAGCAAAACTCAGACTTGTGAGTAACTACCACGAGAAGTTTGTTCTCAGCTGACTGACAGTAGGAGCTGACACTAGAGAGCAAATTACTTACATAGCATTGTACTTCCCAAATAGTAGTTTTCAAAGTAAGAGTTACCAAATTCTGTTACATTGGCAAAAAATAATCAGGAAGTAAAACGTTTCGCAGGAACTTTGCTTGTTACACTCTTCCATCTTAGCATCAGCCATTGGGATGCTGAGAACTCACTAAAAGTCCAACAGTGACTTACTGTGACTATTCATCCATCCTATGATGGATGAAGATGTCCAGGACAAAAAACCAAACCCAAACAGAAAAGCCACTGGGAAGCAAATAGAGGTGCCAAAGTAATAAGGGAATCAAAGGAGCAATGGGATTTACTAGGTCTGGCTCCACAGGGGGTTGCCAAGGGAATTTACTGACGACTCGTAACAGGGCTCTCCACAACAGGCCCGCCAAGGTCTCTCTGTGGCATCGCTTCCCGGTGTGGGATGACTCCTGAGCTGCCCAGTTAAGCACGGTTCAGCAGTCACTCCAGCTGAGGACACGCACACACGTCATGACTGGTGAGCTCTCGCTGCCTCAGAGGGAGGCTGAAACAGAAGTAACAGCACCCAGAGCTCCTGCACAACGGGGAGGTGGGACTGTGGCAGACTGGTCTCAAATCATCTAATGAAAATTAATCTCAGCTAGAAATCATGGTCTCACTGGGATCCAAATCATTTGGAAAGATGTTTGAAGCAGGAGAAAGAAAACAGTTTAGCTTCAGCACCCTCAACACGAAAGTGAGTCTGTCCCTCGATTAAAACAATGCTTTTACTCAATTTATCTCCAGTTAATACATTTGATAGCATAAATACACAATTCTACACTGACCAAAGACCTTTCATCAACCTAAAACAACCTATAGCCCAAAAAAATGTGACTAAGCCATGGAAATAGGCAATAAGGCGAACCACAAGGAGTGACTCCCGTAGCTTTACCTGGCACAGCAGCAGCTCCGAAACCAGTGTCCTGCCCCACGCAGCCAGGTCCCTCATTTCCACCTGAAAATCAAGAGAGCAGCTGCTCACCATGGGGCAATCAACACATCTGTAACCCCCACGTAGCAGAAACAGCAAGGTATGGGCAGGAAAAAATGAGCAACACAAAGGGCCATTTTGTGAACCTCAAACTGAAAGAGAGGAGCTTCTACAGCTTCTCAGTGTCGCTCCTGAGGCGGGGCAGATGGCCAGGCAGCCCCAGGATTGGCACTACATCCACTCCCCACCTCGGAAACATCCTCCTCAGCGGACAGCCGGAGCCATCGCCCAACCCCTCCACATGACAAGAGGTCTGTCCCCAGCCGTAGCAGCGATGCTCCCAGCCACCAACACCGGCTGTCAGAGCGGGCAGGGGAGCACGGCTCCCTGCTGCAGCCCTGAGCAGCGGTATTGGAAGTTTCACGGTACTATAAAGGCAGTAAATTTGCACCAATGATTCCTTAAGTGCTGTCTGGGCAGCAGGGACCAGGGAAATCTGTCTCAACACAGCTACCAACTCATTTCCTTCATTTTGAATATGCTAAAGCATATAAAAAATTCTAAAATGAAAGGGAAAGGCTAATAGCAGAGGAATGTCACTGCTGGCCCCTCTCAAGTTGGTGGGAATTTTATCCTTTCTGGCAATAACAGCTACCACTGAATATTTTGGGGGAAAAAAAATTCTATTGTTTCTTTATGTTAACAGAGGGCTGGTACGTAACAAAGACGAAGAAAGGCAGCCTGCGTGCTGCTGGCGGGTTGGTAAAAAATTCTCAAGGTCTGATCGATACCATGAAAAAAACACCTCTCTTGGCCTGGGGCTGGAGTGTTATTCAAGCACGGCAGCCACTATAGACCTCATTTTCTTTAGCTACGATGATCCTAGGCTCATGAACACTGAAAGAAGACCGGAGGCGAGTGCAGGCATTTCTAGCCCTTTAAAAGAAAAAAAAAAAAAAAAAAAAGAGAGGGGGCAGAGGTATAGAGGCGCATGTAGGAGCATTTCTAGGAGCCGCTGCACGGCTCTCTGGGCACCTGCTTCCTGGGGGAAACCCAAAGCACACCATATTCACGGAAAGTTGGGAGCAACTTCGGGGGGGGGAAGAGCGAGGGAATGACAAAAAGCAAAACGGCTTAAAAAAAAAAAAAAAGAAAAAAAGGAAAAAGAAGAGAATAGTCATTGTTGTAGGAAACCCCGGCAAGCTATCAAAAGCAAAATCACCTACGGCGACCCTTAGGAGAGGAACCAGGGAGCCCCCGGCTGCCCCGCGCCAGCCTCCCCTGGCAGCGCCCGCGGTTCTGCCCGCTCCGCACAGGTGCGGACAGGGATGCCCGGGCCGTGCCTTTGTCTGCGGGCACCGGCCGCTGCCAGGACGCACACACAGCCGGCCGGCCGGGCTCCGGGCAGCACCGCGGCCCCGCAAGGTCGAGCGTCCGCCCGGGCAGGGGCAGCCGCCGCCCGCGCCCCCGGCCCCCCCGCCCCTACCTCGGCCGCCGCCGTCACGCCGCCCCCAGCGCCATGTTCCGGCTACATCCGGGCCCGGCTCCGCTCGCTCCGCTCCGNCCCCGCCCGCGCCTGCCGCCCGGAGCGGCGGGGCCGCGCTGTGCCGGCGAGCGGCAGCTGCGCACCTGCCCTGACATCTGTCCCGCGGCTTTGTCTGTCCGACCACCCGGCCTTCGCTCCGCACCGGGCGCCCGCCCGTGTCCGCACCGGCCAAGGCACCTGCGCATCCACACAGGCGTGCCTGCACCAGCCAATGCACCCCTCCACCCGTGCGTGCACCAACTCGTGCGCTCAGCCATGCATGCGTGCACCCATGCATCACCCACCTATTCCTGCATCAGCCCATGCACCTGCGCACCCACACGCCCATTCCTGCACCAGCCAAAACACCTGCGCACTCACCCACTCATGCACCGACCAATCCACCCGTGGATGCACCCACCCGTGCATTCACACACCCATGTATCAAGCCACCCACACCCAATTCACGCACCCCTCCACCAATGAATCCACCCGCCGGTGTACCAATCCACACTCCTATCCACATCTATTCATCTACACCCCAACCCTGTAACCATCCACCAACATGCCCCTACATCCACCCACCCACTTCCTTTTGCACTTGGACCTCAGTTATTACATTTTTTTTTTAATATAAAAACAACAGTGCCAATATGTTTTGTTACCTGTAACCTCTCCCTAGACAGTGGCCAGGTGCTAAGGAACAAATCCAGTTAAGACAAGTGATGGAACGAAGCAATCAGAGGACGATAACAGATGACCCCCCATCTATCCCATCTAATTTTGGTGTATTACTGCTGGCAATTTCTGGCTGCCTCTGAAAGCTGCTCTAAGCCTACATTTTTATGAAATGTTCCGTAAGAAAGATTAAGATTGCCTTTAATAAAGGTATGTGTCCATCCTTTCACATGCTGAATCAGTAGGGAAATTGTGGTGTGTGCTCATGGATGACCATAAAGCATCCCTGTCAGGAAACAAGGAGCATGGACAGCAAAGTGCTTTTCAGAGGCACCTGCAGCAGAGGCTTCCCGGGAAGAAAAGACCCAAAGCTGACTTGATTGATACAGCCCTGCATGGGAGAGGAGTGATTTCATACTTAATGATGTTGAATTGCACATCATTTCCAGTTTCTTTGATGCCCGTTTGCATTAACATGTGCTCTATGGCGGGAGCAGAGGGGATTCGACAGGAATAGCTTGAAGATAAAGGTGCATTGGTGCTGTGTGGGGTAGATTTGCTGGGCCAGGTAGAGGGAGGTGCAGAGGCTGAGGCTCTCATGGCACTAAGGCACCCGAGGCCTAAATAGGTTTTTGCACATATGACAAACCCTACATTAACGACAATAACTACAAAAAACCCATCAGAAATGTGCTCTTCCATTACCCATAGTGTTTGCTTCTATTCTTTTGATGTTCCCCTCCATCACTGCTCTACCTAATGCTGTGAGATGAAAGGAGCTCCCTTGGTTCTTGACAGCACACGGTGTCAGTATTTGCTGGGATGGCAAATACTCCTGGAGCTCCTGCTCCAGCCTCAGCACCTGCCCGTGGCACTGCTGGGGCAGTGCCAGCACAACGAGGGCCACTCTGCTTTCTGGGAGGGACACTGGGCACAGACAAACACAGCCCAAAATATAGCATAAAGTTATTCAAAAGCCCTGGACCATAATTTTGACCTCCTAGATATGAAATTCAGAGACAGGCTGGCTGGGCTCACCCTGAGTGGATGCCATTGTTGAGGTCACTCCGTTGCTCCTGATTTCCATTCTTTTGCAGCGGGTTTTGCAGCCAGAAGCATCATTTGGAATCAGCGGCTACTGAAGAACATTTAGGCTTCTGGTGAAAACCCCAAACAACCCAACCCCTCCCAGAAAACCCCAAGCCAGGCTACAACTTTAAGGGGAAAACCCCAACAACTTGGTTTTAAAGCTCACCACAAAGCTGAAGCTTTTCCCTGGTGCATCAGACCAGAAATAATGTGGGCCGAGGCAGTCAGGGTTTCCCTCCTCTGAGTCAGCATGAGTGATGCGTGTCTGCAATGCAAGGTGTTGCATGTCGCATCTTGGCATGGTACATACAGCTTCTGGCAGGGCAACAAAAAGAAATCCAGCCTTTGCTGTTTTGTCTTTAGTCTCAAGCGTGATTTGGAGAAAACTGTCCCAGGGAACTGGCAAAATGGGCTGATGGCTGCCAAACTACAGCACCAGGAGAGAGGCACTGCACCATTTCAGGAGCAACAAGGCAGGGAGGGAGGGAGCAATAGTCCCTCCATATCCCATGAGGTGCTGGGAGAACGGGTGGCACAGGGGTTCAGTAAGAGGAACCTGCTGAGGCTCACATTGAAGGGAAGCTGATCCCTCCATCAGCATAGGAAAATCCCATCCTGTGTGTTCCCAGAGAGCCCTGGACTCTCTGTCTTCATGGTGGAAGCAGGCAAGAAACTAGGTCTCTAACTTGATTCGTTTCTCCATTGAAGTCAGCTGAATTACCTAAAGGATGAGTTTGACTATCTAATCCTTTCAATCTGAAAAAGAGATGTGTATATGCATAGATCCACCCCAAAGCTTTTCAAAAAGGGCTCAGTTTGCTTTTGCCTTCTTACACACAATGGTACGAATCAGAAATATGGCTCCTCAAGTCATTGCAGCTGCCCTGAGCTGGAGCTGATGCAAATTAAAGGCAGATAAAAATTCACAATGTCCTTTTTCCAGAGAAATCAGAGCATAGGATTATTTTTTTTTCATTTATCACTATACATTTAAAATTTGATAATTTTAATTTAAAACCTGAACCAATGGCACTAAACATTATGGCCTAAATTTCATTGTAATACTTAGAGAAAGAGCAGTTAACTCCTACAAATTTTAGATTCAGTCAGGCCACTGCAGTGGCTGAAGTATTTGCTGAACCGACCCGATCAGGGGATTCTTGAGATTCTAAGCCCATTTCCTACAGATCCATTTCTTCTAAGGATGCACAGAAATATGTTGTTTCCTTCAGTTCACTCCAATTTGAGAAAACCATCGGGGATTGAAAACAAAGAGGGAACAGGAGATTGCATTTTCCACCATGTAAGTCTTTACAAGGATTTGATGATTAGAAACACTCCAGCTTGCTGTCAAAGAGGTAATATTTCCTGTGTCCGAAATGTCAATTTCAAATGCAGAATCAGTTTTGATAACTGTGTTCTTCCCCTTGCCCCATCTGTCTATCATATTTAAGATTAGCATGTGATTTAAATTAGAGCACAGTAACTAATGTATGTTACTTTTTTCTGCAGTGCACCTTAACACAAACATTAAAATAAGTCATGGAGTAGAGGCGTCAGTCATCAGTTTGGCACATAAATGAAAATTCTTAAATAACTTTAGACTTAATATGCAGATTCTTAAATAAATATGGTAATAGCATATCCTGATCACAAGTGAAAAAAGAGTACCAGGCTCCAGTGAGGAAGTATCAGTTGTTCCTTAGGAAAATAATTAAAAACTACAAATGAAGAACAAGATTAATTTAAATAATCAATTTTGTGTTTCCTGCTAGCTGATTTAAATCCTGATGAAAATTGTTGATTAAAACCCCTTATTTAAATCTATGCCCCTTAATGAGAGTGCAAGCCTATGAACATAAGCCCACAATAGTAATAAAAAACTCTGTAGAGAAAAAATAACTTTCACAAAAATATATCCAGGGCTGCGAGAACATCATCCATCCTTTGCAAAAAGAAATACATCTTACCCAGCCAAGCAATTTCTCACCCCGAAGCTCTTAACCCTGTGCAAAGATCAGGGCAATAAGTCAGAGGATATTCACAGCCACATTATGTAAGTATGACTGAACTGGTGATCTTTTTCTCTAACCATTGGAGAGGAAGATGAAGTATTGCTGGAATAATTAAAAAGACAGGTTTGAATTCCCTAAATAATGCAGACGAACACCCTACGCAGCTATTGGTCTTGGTGGTAGCAGCCTTTTAAGGTCTTGAGCTGTTGCACAGGGAGGATGGCTGAAGGATGCTGGGCAGAGCGGGCCTTTGCCAACCCAAGCACCATGTGCTCCCATGCAGCCCCTGGCCTCTTTCCAAAATGCAGTTTAAGGGCCACTCCTCTGGTACCAGGACAATGACTCTCAGAACTACACTTCAAATCTCCTCTAAACTTACGATGCCTTTGCTTTCCTTGTCGGTCTAAATCCAAGCACAAAAGCAGTCATTATGAATTAATTTATAGCAAATGTAGACAACTGCATTTCACTGAGGGCTGAATGGGTATCATCAGCCTGTACAGGTATTTTACATGGCCACCATCCACTGAAATGGGCTCTTCCCTGTGGTCCTATAATCCACATCACTTTTTAATCCTCGTCAAGTAATTTGGGAGTGCGCTGGTGCAGCCCCATGGCCTCAAAGCCCCAAAGCCTCTCTATTAGCAAGGGTGACAGTCACCTCTATTTCCGTGCTGCTTAGTCCTCCCTCCTGCACTCCCTGCTCCTGAGTTCAAGTGGTGTCTCCCACAGAGACATCTGCCCTTTTGGGAAGTGTACCATGGGATGAAAGCCTGAAGGTATGACCTTCACTGTTACCGAGATCAGTCACCAGAAGACAGACAAAGAGAACAGATAAATTTCATAAAGGGGGTTTTTAAGTTATTGTATATTTCTGAGGCACGATTTCTGGGGTGCCTGGTATTGCTACTGCCAACATTCTTATTGTTGAACGATCAAAAGATACACAAAGATCTATAACTAGGGATATTTACACAGACCTATCCTCACATGCCTGTGATTCTTCCCCTTCAACTCATATTTCCGAGGGCAGCAATGGGCCCCAACCCTGCAAGGCAGAGCGCAGGATGCTCTGCAGTTTGCGTCTTCCCAGGACGCTGGTTGCAGGTCATGGCTGCTCCAAGTCCAGAGGTAACTCTGGGGCCATGCAGGAGCTTCAGTCCTGTGATGTGCCCTGAGCATGGTCCTGTCCTGCCTCAAAGGACAGCAGTGTGGAACTTTATCAGGCTCAAATCACTGTTCTCATCTGCCAGAGCCTGCAGGTCCCAGCATCAGGGCAGAGAGGCCCTGCTGTGTCTCATCAGTTGGTGTTGAGCAGATACTGGTTCAGGGACTTCTTGGCCCCTGTGATAAAGTTATAGGGCTCCATGAACTAATGTATTTGCTCCTGTTCCTCCCCCTAGCATTTTGCAAAAGCAGTATTACACTTTTGTGTCACACTGCCCCGCAAATCTCCTTCCAAAAGGCGGCCTTCTTTCTTCAAAGATCATTTCCAATACTAAGCAAGATCTCTCAGAGCCCTTGACTTTGCAGCTGGCAAAGTTTACAACATGTTTACAATACCCTGCATAATTTGGCTATGAGATAATGTATAGTATAGTCCTTCAGTGGTGCACAGTGGGAAAAGAACAAGTGGAAAAAAATAAGGTAATGCAAAGCCAAGAAAAACAGATGGTAGTGAGCTCTCCAAGGGGCAAGAATGAATAAATAACTGCAGATTTTTTTTTGTCTGAGGAAAAATATATTGTAAAATCAATAACACAGTTTTTAGGAAATGCAAACTAGATCAAATGTGCATTTTTTCAGTATTAAACAATGGCACCTCATCAGGACTGATGGTCTGCACTGCACGTGTTTGCCTACATGAAACAGAGAGAAGTAAAAATAGCGTTGCTCCAAAATGTTCTTCTTTGACCTCAAGGTTACATTTCATACTTTCTGGGAAGTTCTGCTATAGGTAACAAGCCAAAAGTTCAGGTGGAAATCAGAGTGCCCCAGCAGTTACTGTGCCCTTTAGCAGCATTGTATCTTTGATAATCTCAGTCAGGGCTGCAATTCTTATAGAGAGGAACCTCTTGACAATTTTGGGAACTTTCCCGTGCCTGCTGTTAGGGCCACAGGAAACTATACTTATCTAATACATCTGTGCATGCTTCCAGAATGATTAACTGATACCTTTTACTCTTTTTGACCACATCAGGTCAAGCCAAAGGGGAAAAAAGAGACACTTAAAAATGGCTGAGTATACAAATACTCTAATTCTCCTCCAGCAAAAGATTTTTTCACTTCTCTTAAGTCACCCAGAGGAAGCTAAGCAACATATGGGATGCATGAAAGTTGCTCTCTGCAAATCTGTCAATCCGTTTTAGCCACGCCGTGCATCAATCCCGACCCTGCTCTGAGCACGGCGTCGCCGCGCAGGTGCTGCCAACTGGCCTGCGCTCAGCTCTTCACCAGCAGACAAACCAGCTCCTGCTGTGGGATCCATGGGCCCAAAGAGCAGAAGCTGGAAGGCACCAAATCTCTCGTGCTCCCGCTCTAGCCATGGTGCAAGAATAATCACTGCAGCATCTCCAGTGCTCGCTGGGCTATGGTGAAGTGGTGCATTGGGGAGCAGAAGGAATCGCAGGCTGGAAGGAGCTCTGACAGTGGGAAATAACCTCTTGACACTGTGGCTGTGGAAGAGGTCTGTGTGCTCAAGCTTCCAGGCTGGGTCCTCTGGGCTTTAGCACAGACCAAACCCTGCAGTTGTGGAGATCTCCTGGTGAAAGTCCCCAGGGAGTTACATCTGGGTAGAGGCAGCCACAGCCCCAAAGCAGAGAATGAGCTGAGGTCCCAGTGCACCACCACACAACGGTGCTTTGAAAATGTCGGTCTTTCCTCACACACGTGAGGTGGGGAGTCTCCATTTTCATTTCTGTTCCAGATGATCTGAACTCACAGTGTTGGCTGATTGTAAAAATTAACTGCCTTTCCCCAGCATGTCAATAAATGAAAGTGATGGGGTGTTTCTTGGAAGCCAGAAGCCAGCAGAAGTGATAGGAAGCATCACCTCTTCATCTTACTGCTTTTTGGGAGGTGGTGAACGCTCCATTATCATGCCCACAACACCATTGATAATATTTTCATTGAAGCTCCATTTTCTGTTCTGCCCATGCAAATTTGAAGAGCAAAGTCACTGCTACTGCCTTGGTTATTCTCTCTGCTGGGAGCAGAACCAGAGCTCCTTAAAACCACATACTCCTAAGTTCTGGAAGCAATCACTTTTCCTATGCAAAGGGAACCCTCTCTCTAAAAATCAAAGTCTTTCTTGGGAAGCAATAAGCCCACAGATGAGCCTCCCAGCTGCTAAAAGCCCTTGCTCTCCACCCTGCAGGTGCCAAGCCCTCCTCCCTCTAACAGCAACTCCAAAAGGAAACCAGCCCCCAGAGATGTCCAGGGAGCACTCCAGAATGTACAGCAGCATCGTTGGGTCCATGGGCCTGTAGGAGCTGCTGTGAAGTTGGTCAGAGGTGGCTCCTTTTGACACAGGACAGGTTCCAAAGCTCTTGGACAAGGCAATCACTGGGAATGCCTCCAGCTCCAGCCCCAAGCTGCAAACTAAAGGATTTGCTTTTATTAGAACATATGGCAAAACCCTGCATCCTACACGTGCTTTAATGCCAACAGTGACTCTTAGTTTGGCATTCTACACGGCAAAGAAGCCAGCAGGGGTTTTGTCCAACAGAGAAGAGGGATGAAAGCAGGCAGTTTATCTCACTGCTATTTCAGCTTGTGTTCATTTCCTGGTCTGCACTATATCCCTGGGTCAGTCCAGCTCTGGCCATTCTTGGCTGTCCTCAGTCCCTTCACCTGAGAGAACATGTTTCTGTACCTGACCCTTACATTGCAAGCTTCAAAGGACTGCATTGGAAGTACTTTGTAACCCAAAGCATTTTTCTATTACAAACAATCCTTTGCAGCAAATTCTAGGTAGGCTGATATTGTAGAGTAAGGTAATTCCAATCACCTGGTAGAATACTTTCTATTTCTCCTTTACAAGTATCAGTACCCAGCCTATATTCTCTCTCTCATACTTAAGCCTCCAAAATTACACTGATCAAAGCAACCTGCATTTATAAACTGATGTGCTCCTGCATTCGAGAGATTTGCCAAGTGCTAAATATAAGGTTTCTCACTATAGTCAAAATCAAATTCAAATTCCAGCTGCCTCTCAGCTAATATGCAGCAAAGGTTTAGCAGTACAAAGCTGTGTTTGGAGAATCAGACACCAAAGATGATTAAATTAAACTGAAAGGGGAATCAGTACAAGCCTGAAATTAGTTTGCTGAAGATACCAGAGTTCATTTCCTCCCCCTGACAGACAGAGCCACCTCGTGACCTTTAGTGATCAGAGCAAACAGGATCATGGCTTTGCCACATCTGCCCTTCATCCCCAGCAGTGCCCTGACTGAAAAATCAGCTTCAGCCTCTGCTGGCCAGGGCAGGGGGCCTGCAGGATGCTCAAACCAGTGCAGCAGGTTCAGACACTGCCCTCTTCCCCATGGGCTGCGACCCGTCTCCTCCCTCTCAGTGGATCCTCTCCAGCAGTCCATGCATGCATTGAGATTTGAAGAACAACTCCTGTGTTTATCTTGGTGGTCTCTGTTCAGAGCAAAGGACTCTTCATTCTTTGATTTGATCACAATGGCGAAACCGAGAAGGTGCCTGAAGTCGGCAGGGTGAGTTGATGAGATGTTGAGAGCAGGCAGGAGCAGGAAGACATCCCAGGAGTGGGCAGGCAGTTACTTCCTTGGTTTTGCTTTGCTTATCTGGTTCTTTTGAAACAGCATAAAAATTGCCAATGAAAAAAAAAAATCCTAACTTTGGCTATAGCAAGAGAGCTGAAGTGATTTAAGGCATATGGCAGGAACAAAACGCTGTTCATCTTCTCTCTCCCACCCTTCCCCATTAGCTGTTATTCTTGGGCATTCTCTCCCTGAGCACGCTGGATGCTGCAATTACACTGATGGCTACATGGGAGCGATGGAAAACAACCTGCTGAAAACAAAAACTTCTCTTCACTATTATATACACACAGGTTTGCCAGGACACCTTGTTGTCTCCCTGCAGTCCTTCTGCTGGTACCGTTCTGGGTCTTCTCTGAACACAGATGGGAGAATAGCACCAGGTTGTTTGCTGTTCTTGCCTTGCTAATATCAGTGACCCGATTTACAAACCAGACTCAGACCACTGCTGCTATTTGGTGCATGGTACAAACTGGTGCTGGTCCTCAGAGACTTGCACACAGTCAATTTTCAACCACAGAAAGGATTTTCACCCTTTAAGAGGCGAGGGTTAGCACAGCTCCTTGGCAACATTTAAATTGAAGAGATAAGTTATAGGAGCAAGTATTCCAGAGCAGTGGCACAGTCTCTTACAAAAATTCCCTACTATCCAAATTCAATTAGACATAGCCCAGGAGGGAAAGAAAAAAGGCAGAAAACCCCACAGTTGTGCACATCTGTCAACATGGGGCATGTGACACCTGGCCCAGCAGCATGCAAGTATGAGAGTGGGTAACCTGCTGATGGAGCTTCCCCTGCCACACAGTACCTGGGTGTTCCTCTGCTGTGCTCCAGGGGTAGATGTGCCCCCTTTTGGGAAGAGCAGAGTCTCCCAAGACTGGGCATTGATGGCATGAGAACAAAACCCCCTCCTCTCCATCAGTGTGGCTCAGCAGGTGCAATGTCAGGAGAGGAGAGGAGAGAACACCGAACCTCAGCTGAGCAACGAATGGCAAAGGGAAATGATCATTTTATACTTGAAAGCCAAGGTGGCTGATGGGCTGCACTTGCAAGGCTGGGGTAGAGCAGCAGCAGCCCTGTCAGAGGGCAGGGAGGAGATCCAATACTGCCCAAAGGGAACTTTTAAAGAATGCAGCAAGACTGCCCGAGGTGGGTTGCCTGGCTCTTGCCTGACTGCACCACCCAGCCCAGCTGAGCCTGGACATTGCCACAGAACACAGGCCACGCTCTGGGCACCATCACGTGTATCACCATCCTTCCTCTTGACTACAGAGGATGCAAAAAAGGATGTGAGGTTTGCTGCCAGAAAATCCTGTCTGAATAAATAATGCAGTTTTAAATTTGAAATGGGGAAGCTCTTGGGGAGCTGATCCTCACTGTGTTTGAGGCAACTGCCTCCTGCCAGATAAATGCACACACCACTGAGTTCATGTGCTGCTGCAGCAGTACCTAAGGCCAGTTGGAAAAGCCAATATGGTCCATTTCTCCTGCAAGATGTCCCAGGGGAAATATGCCTCAGCCAGGCTAAATACTTCACTTGTGCTATATCTGTACGGAAAATGCATGTTTTAAGGTTTTGTTTTGAGTGAGAAAGAAGTCAGACCTTGCTGAAAAGACTGGCTTGGGCATTCTCAGAGAAAAGCAGTGCATGGTCCTGCTCCCTGACAGCTGAGCCACAGCAAGTAACAAATGAGGGCCATACTGCCACAAACTCTGCTGTCCAGGCTTCCCACACAAACAAGGCACTAACTATGGGTTTTCTTCTATGGCTGGAGGCCAACAAGCCTCTGGGCAGCATGGGGATGGCCCCACACCAGCTAGTTTCTGTTGACTGACAAGCATCTCCTTTTTTTCTTCTGGCTAAAGGCTGACTCAGTTTGTGATGGCAGAAGCCTTGCAAGAGCAATATTAAAGGTGCTTATAAAACAAACAAACAAACAAACCCACTACAACTCTACCATCATTTGTCACCTGCCCCAGACATGTTTTACACACTTCTCACTTGCAGGAAATCATCCATGACTTGAGGAAATGCTCTTTTTGACGTCTTCCTTTCTGTGAATTTTGTGTTTCCAAGTGAACGTCTAAGACCCAGGCCTGGGAAAAGGAGCTGCAAACAAGGGTGAGGACCAGCCCTGGGGTCGGCAGTGCCACGCTGCCCTCTCCTACCAGGCTACCCAACAGATACTAATCCACTGTCTGTGATTACTCTCTCTAGGATCTTTAAATCCAGGCTTCAGGGATTAAGGAGCGCCCCCCCTGCCCTTCCCAAATGAGGGAATCCTCCCTTAATCCATTCTGCCAGCACACCAACACCCGGGAAAAACCCAGCATTTTCTGGGGAGTGTGGTCCTGACTCTTTGTGTTTTGAGGCCTGTACAGAACACCACACCCAAATGCCTGTGCTTGAGAGTCCTTCAGCATCACAACTTTGGTTACACATCACACCTTTTACCAAAATCCCTTTCACTGCCCCCTTTTTGGCGTTGTGGTATTATCTGGGGTCTCCCACCATGGTGCAAGCACTGTAAGCCCTTCTCAGCCTCATTGCCCTGGGTGCTCTGGAGACAGCCCCTCCACAAAGGATGGAGCCTTTTGGATTGGTTATCACTGCTCAGCACCCAGTGGTTGAAGCAAATAGAAACAAGAACTGAGGAGAAGTGCCAAAACACAGTCAATCTTTAATCAGCTCAAGGAAGATATGGTCTCATTTGTCCTTATTCAGCATTCACCTCTGGGCAGATTTCACCAGTTTTAACCCACATTTCAGGGCTGCCAAAGCCTGCACAAACCAAGCAGGTTTGTTTCATTGTAGTTTTCTCCCAGTCCTCCTATGCCCAGCTGTTTTTCCACCCGTGCTTGCAAGAACCCCTTTCTTTCTGGAGATGCTTTTGTCAGGTGACCTGTGGACACTGACACCAGCCACACTGAGCTCACCCCACAGCAAGGAGCACGTCCCAGTTCCCACTTTGGCTCATCCACAGGGCTGTGTTCACTTATCTTGGCTTTTCACTCTGAGTTGTCAGTGCTGGCTGAACATCCCCCTCCCACCCTGTACTGTGCCAGTGCCAGCCCTGGTTTATGGGACAGCTGATGGGGGAAAGGATAATTCACAGTGTAATGCTCTATCACTCACAACGTGAAAATTCACTCCTGCAGCTCCCAGAGTCACGTGGCTCCAAGAAAGTCAGATTTTGTATGTAAAGATCTAAAAAAAACCTCCAAGACCTATATAGGCTGTTTACAACCTACATAAGACTAATTTACACGGGGGAGAAAATATAACTCTTCCTAGATCTAAAAAGGAACAACCTGTCTGCCAACATCAGCTATTAAAAGCATCCTGAAATATAACCTGTTTCCACCGTGCTGGGGTCTGACTTGGGACAGGACACGGCACCTTCGCCGTCTCAGGAGCTCCCTCCAGCGTGGCGAGCGGCAGCGCCGGCTCGGCCCGGGACACTGAACACCCACGGCGGCTTTGGCCGCTGCCCTTCTCGGCCCGCTGGTGCTGCAGGTCCAGAAGGCAGAGGAGGGGTCGGAGCACACCCCGGCCCCCGATCATCTTTGATTTAAAACCCCTCGTTAGCAGCGGCGAGCCCAGCCCCGGCGCAAAGCACCTTCCATCTCGCTGATTGATATACTCTCTTCATCTGCTGCAGCAGGGATGATTTTTCTTTTTAATCCGTTTTCGTTCTAGCGTGCTCCAGCTTAGCGCGAGCTTTGTTGGGGGAAGGGAGGCTGGGTTTGGTTTGATTTGTGCCAGGGCCGGGAACAAAGAGGCAGAAAGCGATCGCCTTGCACTGCTCGAAGCCCGAGTGGGGAAGGGTCCGCGGTACCAGCCAGCTCCCCCCCGGCCCCTTATTTTCCCAAGGCTTTGCCCAGCTCTGTTTACGCGTGGCACTAATAACCTTTGGGAGGCAGCAACATTGCTTTAAGCTTTGAATTGCTGCTCACAAAAAGAAATGCTCATCCCGACAGGCTCATTGTCATGGCAACGGGAGATTTCCGCCCCCCCCGCCCCTCTCATAAGGGTGCCGCTGCCGTAGAGGCGGTGCGTGCCTGGCTTGTCCCGAGGGATTTAGCCCTGCTGAGGGCAGGTATTGCTGGGAGCCGCAGTGGGAGGCGGATGGAAGCAACAGGAGAGGCACGTTCCCCAAGGAGCATTTCTAGGGCAGGACGTCTCCAGCGTACCACAGTCAGTACATAGCAAAGTGGGGATGATGGAAGTAGGACCTTTGGATAATCCTAAGTACTACCTGCTGCCTTTGATGAGTTACGTGGATGGATAATATTCTGTGAATTACGTTTTCACGTAGTCTGTAGTCCCTGCTGCTCCACTTGCACACTCTGGCACAGGGTGAACCTTGTGCCGGGAGATCTTGGCAGTGGATAAAATTAATACATTTTCTCTCCCAGTCATGTAGAGAATGCATGGACAGCAATCCCTGCTCTTGGGAGCTTCCAGCTCAAAACCTGGATCCTTTTCATGAGGAAGACAGACAAGGACCTAGAAGCAAGTTGGAAACAAATGCCACAGAAATGTTCTGCCTGAAAAACACACTAATACCCCGGCAATGCCAAGCATTGAATGGAATCAGTCACAATTTAAACTCTACCATCATCATCTCTAAATGTGTGCCATGGAGAACACAAAGCAAGAGGAATCTACTTCCCCCAAACTGGGAATGACACTCAGTTTTTCCTGGCCACCAGCTCTCAGCTGGAGCAGGAACCCACAATCCCAGCACTGCCTAAGCCTGGCAGTGAGCAGGTAAGAGCCAAGGTGACAAATTCGGAGCGAATTAGAGAAAAGCCATTATTTGGCAGAGACGCTGCAAAATAATGGATTTTGGGTGGCAGAAGCTCACCTGACCCAATATAGACCCAAGAGGTCCTTTCTTTTGGAAAAGCACTGAGGATGAACATGTACATTTCTTTAGTGGACTGGCTGCTGTCATCTGCTCTTCCTTGTGGAGATCTTTGCAATGCCACCTCTAGGCCAAGAGTGGGAAGGCAAGAGCCACGTGTTCTGCTCTCGGCTTTTTTTTTCTGTCACAACATGTATCATCAAACGAGTGCTGAAATGCTGCCCATTTCACACAGAATTACTGCCTATAGTAAGATTTCATTAATTGCAAATGAGAGCAGGACTTGGCCCACACAGTGGAAGTAATAGATGGTTCCTACAATTAAACGTTAAGTGTATGTCCATTGATTTACCCGCAGTATTTCAAAATAATTAGGCTGGCACAATAGATCTTCGTCTCTGTGAATTTAATATCCCAGAAATCACTTCAAGTCTTTCTGATTCTACCTGCTTTGTGAAATGCTGTATTTCTCCTGCGACTCACTGCTAAAGCAAGGGCAATTTAGTAAAATCCAATGAGGCATGCATTGCATGCTAAAGTACAGTTTCCTTTTCTGTTTTCCAGGTGAACAGTTTTCAGTTTTACACCAGTTCTTTTTCTATATGTTTCCTTAGATTTACCTCCCTAAGGAATTTGAATTTTAATTCATCCTTTGAAAATCCTTAAGATGCTGTAAACAAGAAAGGAAGGTTTCAGGAAAACCAGAGAGAAAGTTTTCAAGAACATTTAAAGCACTTTCTTGACTTTCAAGAAAGTCAACATCAATTTCTTTAGTCCTCATTCCCAGGCTACTAACTACAGTGCCACTGTGAATGATTAACTTTTTCTGAATGTATCTGACGTCTGCCTTTATAAAGCCAGCCTTTAAGAGTCCTGTCTCAAGGAGGAAAAAATAAAGGGGCATCTGATAAACCTTCAGGTCTGGAGCTTGGTGAAGAACAAGGGACTTGCAGCAGATACAGCATCCCCTTACTTTGCTGGTTTAGCTTTGAATGAGCAAGTAAATCTGGAGCTGGAAAAATAAGACACATACTTCCAGTACCTGAAATGAGGGACAAGGCAGAGGGCTGCTGGTTAGAAAAGCAGAAGAACATGGAGACCATCAACCACTTCCATTTCCTGGCTTTGGGTAACATCACCCTTACTCACTAACACAGCACTGAATACAAAACATGTTTGATAAGCCTGGGTTTTCCTTGTGTATCCAACACACTTGATAGTATTTCATAGACCTGAAGTCCACTTATTTGCATGTGTAATTACATTCTAGTTTCTACCCAAGAGCTATTGACTCAAGTTGCCAGGAAAAGTAAAAACAGAACACACAACCCAAGTAAATGCTGAAGTAAGCGCATTAGACTCTGAAAAGCTAACATAAATACCATACATACTCAGCTCCAATTTTTTACCTGTATGTGAGGTATCCTTTTATTTGGTGGAGAGGTTGTATTTAATGACAGAGGGACACATTTGAAAGGTTAACAAATGAAAACCAGTTTTGTTAGACGAATGGCAAACTCAGCCAAAGAATCTTAGTTTAATATCACCAACAACTGATATTGTTTGCCTTTCAGTTTGGTGATTAAGGCCCTGAAGGACTGAGATACGTTGGCTTGTGGAGAAGCTGCCACCTCTGTGGGCACGGACACAGCCTGGTTGGGGCCATACCATTTGTCAAGGAACAGCCCTGCTGCCAGCTGGGCTGAAAAGGAAGGTGGAGGAAGGATTTGGGTTTTTCTGTCTCTCTCAATGTGCTAAGGCTCATCCCTGCCCTGATACAGCTGCTGCAGCTTGTGCTACCAAACCCCCAGGAATAGTCCTGAAAGTGCTGCAATTTAGGCATCCCTTTGCAGGCTGCAGGGACTGCAGCATTTTGGAACCCTCAGCACAAGAGGTTGTTTGCTCCCAGCCCAACTGTATCAGTCCTCTCTAATATTCCCATAGTGTCAAGTCAGCTGGGTTACCTCAAAACCCTTTTGCTGGGGTGTGAAGTGGCTGATGCTTTCTCTGAATTTCTTGATGCAGGCCAGGTTTGATATCTTTTGATATCAACAGAAGCCTACCCCCTGAGTTTTATATACTTTGAATTAAGCACTGTGTACATAGATTTACCACTTAGGGCAATGAAGGACTTGGTTATTCTGTCCTCATTAACACTGATGGGATCTGGGCATCCAGATTGTTTGTGTAGCTTTAGAAATGCCAGCCATAAAGCACAATGTACTCATGTACAGCATATGTGTTCTTTTCTTTGCTGGGATTCAGCAGGAGCTGTTTCTGGTTATAAAACATAGTTATTGGTGAAAACAGCCTGCACCCAGAGCAACGATGAGACACTGGAATTTATTCCATCATGCAGACCTGTTGATTAAAACCATCATTCATATCACTGAAAAATGAACAGCCACAGAGACAAGCTACCCTGGAGCTTGCTCTTTCATTCTATAGTAATCATTTCACACAACATAATTATCCTGAAAAGTTGCTGATGACAAGGCTAAAATACAAAAATATTCACGAGTATCTCCACGAACAGTTTCTTGATGTGCTTGCTAAATTTTCAGCACATACAGAGGTTGGGAGAGGTCTTTGCTTGTCTACATTAACATTTGCATTTGCTGTTCATACGAAAATACAGGCTTGATGTTAATTGCAGCTCTTTCATCTTTCGGCTTCAAGCTGTATTATAACTGACCTCGCTTAAATCTGTAGAGCTAAAGGGATCCAGAACCAGAGGGATACATGCCATCTCCTATCTTCTGTGATGTTCCACCACATGCCCTCCAATCTGATCTTCAAGGCAGCTAAGACACCACTGCCCAAGCTCTCCTGTCTAAAGGCAGTGCTGGGGTAGCTCTGGTAATCTGGGCAGAAAAAGGATGCAGAGACCTATTTTATTATAATTCTCCTGTGAATGGCACAGTCTCAGATGGAAGGCAAAGCTTGTGTGAGGTTCCAGGGGTGTTGAAAATGCCCAGGTAAGTTGTACCACAGCTGTAGGCAGCAGTTCAGGACTGAAACAACGAAGCACAGAGGCAGCTTCTGTGGTTACAGTTATCAGCATAATGTTATGGCACAACAGCATGAACTGCCTGAACAGGCAGGGGAAGGTTTGCTTTGAAGGAAAGTCATGCAACAGAGAAGTCGGGCTACTCATTTTGGGTGCAGTGTAATTAATGAAAGCCACTCTGAGAAATGCCCAGGTCAGTTTCCCTTGGGCACAAGGCACCAAAGTCCAAACCTGGTGTGTTGCAACTCAGAGCGATGCCGAACCTCGCACCCAGATGGAAGGAGTCTTCTGTCCCTGTCTTGCTGCACCTCCCAGACAGCACTGTCAGCTCCAGACACACTTCAGGAGGAGGAATGGAGAATATAAAAGGCTGAGGAGAGCTGCTGCATCCTTACAAAAATGTGAAGGACAGGTAGATACGGCTTCAGCAACGCCTTTCCTGGGAACAGACCCACCAAGCAGTGAGTGACGGTGGCATTAGCATGATTAAAGCCTCTCAGTGTGCTCTGCTTTATACTTCATCCTTCTCTCAGATGGAGACTGGTGACACAGGAAGGGAGATAAAGTGGCCTTATTTCTGACAACAGCCCTGGGAAGCCTGGCTTTGCAGCAGGCCAGGAGCTGCACACCGGGCTTTCAGGAGTGGGATTTGTGCTCCTTGCAAGAAGAAGGCAGGGGAACATATGTTTTTAGACAGAAAGTATAAAAACAAAATGAAAATACATAAGCGTTTGTTATCTGAGGCTATGAGCTGTATCTTGCAGATTCAGGGAGGCAGCTTGGCTGAATCCCTCTGGAGGCACCAAAGCCTGACTGGGAGCAGGGCCAGAAAAATCAGTGCTTGGAAAAACACTGCTGAAAGATTACAGTTCATCCATACAGGAGCAATTAGGATTTTCCCAGTGAAATTATTAAGTCCAGGCAAGTATATATGGAAAAGACACGATGCCTTCCGGAGGAGAAGGAGGTTGATCAGCTGGAATGATGCCAGTGGAGGGGCACCGGGCTGGTTGTGGGCACTGACACGATACAGCAGGGCTGGGAGTCTCCATCCTTGGGATACTGAGAATGAGGATTTAAGCCACAACCAAAGCCACACTTACAAACACCATCTTCACCAAACCCTAATCTATTGCTGTCAGACAGGTCTCTAAAACAGATGCTTTTGGGGCTTGCCCAGAAATCTTCAGAAAGAGAGACCAGAAATGAAGGTAATTCAGGTAAAACATTGCATCATCACGGGTGAAAAGGACACCTAACACACTTGCAACTGGTTGATGTTATTAAAAAGGTATTTTGTATGGAAGAATCCTCTGCAACAGCTTATCCAAAGCAGTTTCCTGCAGGGTGCTTCCTTTGCTTTTCTGTGGAAACAAACCTCTAACAGAGACCACTAAATATTTCTGATCTACGCTGGTACACAGAACTAGAGAATGTGTTGACAGGCAAAAGCAATTTAATTGCAGTCAGGTTGCATTTTTAAATCCTCAGCTCCTCACCTTCAAGAAAAGTCTGACTACAGTGAGCACAGAAAGCACATCCATCATTGTGCAGGGGAAAAAGAATGGGAAGCCAAAAACCAGAGTGTGTCCATTTTGAAAATTAGCAGTTCATATTTTTGCTCAGCATTTAATAAGCTTCTGATTAAGGGCGATTTCAGGGTTTCCCAAATACAGTTTCTTCTCTGGCTTAAGTAATTTTGGTATCTGTACACTCCAGAAAAGCCCATGTGTTTAAGTCAGAAAATCTGCATTAATATTAATGTTGAGCAGGAAAGGAATTTGGGAGTTGGACTATTTGGCAGTTCTAAGAAATGTACTCAAAGGTGTGCTTAACCCAAGACATAACCCATTTTTGTCATCACCCAGCAGTTTCAAAGGACAAAAAGAAGTGATGCCACTGGCTTGTTCCAGCATGGGAAGGATGCAGCAAACATCAGGACCCGAGTGATTATCCCCGGGCACCTCCACCCTAATTGTCACTCCGACACAGAGCTCCCTGGTGGCTTCCATCAAGTCATTTCTCCTGTCTGACCCAATTTTCTCAGCTGCAGAAGCAGGATAATACTGACTCATAGAGGATTTATGATGGGAAAAGGATTTATTTTATCTTATAAACCACAAGTGAGAGATGCCAGGAGTTAAAGGCCCAGTGTGGCAGCAGCAGAGAAATGCGGGATCTCTCGCATTAGGAATTTGGTGTTTAATCAGCTGGGGCTGACCCAGGGGGAGGAAGCAGCACTTGCATTTCTAAATGGGGAACAGTCATTCTGATGAATTATACTGTACTTGATCTATAGGTTTAATTTTATTTTTCCATTCATCCAACTAAGAGACCACTGAATAATCTGTGATTTTGCTAAATGAACAAATCATGTGATGAATTTTGTATTTTTTTTCTTTATAAATATGACCATTTTGTTCCACTCCATAAACTGGTGATTGCTGACAGGGTTACATAAAACTTTGAGAATGTTTATGGCAGGGACTCAGGTTTCCCAAACAGGACAGATATGCCAGGTACATAAGATCACCCCAAAAATGTGGAAGAACTCCTGCCTGTAGCATTTCTGCTGCTCTCAAGACCTGCACTGAGTCTCCAGGTTTTCTAGAGAGGATCATGAATGTTCTTCTTTCAGGTGAAACCTGATAAATCTCCACTGGGGGTCTCTCTTCTTCAGAGTTTCCAGGCTCAATGCCAGCTCAATGCCCTGAGACTGACTCAGGTTCTCCAAGGGGAAGGAGACCTGAGAGCCTCCATGAAGCACAGGAGGGCTGTGGGTAAAAATGTGCTGAATTCCCAAAGGGAGGTCCTGATGAACCATCCAGGTCAGGTGCTTTACAGGGAGCACTGGAAAGCCCATTTTCCAGCACTATTTAATATTCTCAACTAGTCCCCCTTTGGATTATTACCCACTCACATGCAGGGAATACCTGATAGCCATGAACACGATCCTGAGGAATTACAGAACAGCTGAGGTTGGAAAGGACCTCATTTCTCTAGTCTAACTTGCCCGCTCAAGCACAGTCAGCCAGAGCAGGTTGTCCAGCTCTACATCCAGCTGGATTTTCAATGTCTCTACACATGGAGAGCTTCCAAGACCCACAGCATTGCTATTGTACTGAGTTCAGCACAAAACTCCTGAGAACTGAACCAGCTCGATGAAGGAGACTGAACTTAGATGTCCACCAAAGGTTCCTTTCAACCCAAATCATTTTACAAGACCATGACAACCAGGACCATAATTGTGGCCAAGATGCATTGCTGTGTTTTAGAGCTTTCACAGCTGTAAGGAACCACTTGAAACGCTGGCTCCTTGGCCCATGGATTGACCTAGAGCTGGAGTTCAGAGAAAGAAAATGCAGATCCACAAGCCCTTAGGGAGCTGCAGAGGAGGCTCCAGAGGATGCCAAGGAGGGGTGCCAGAACACTGGAGGCAGATTGAGTCTCTGGCTGGAGTGAAGATCAGCCCATGGCTCTGTCCTGAGGAACACTTCATCCAGAGCTGGCCTTGGAGGCTGGGTGTTCATGGCAGAGTGCAACTCAGGGCTGAGGCAGGAACAAAGGCCAGAGGTACAACTGGGTTTTCAGAAAAAAAAATGCCAGGACCCAACAGAAGCTGTTTCTACAAGCAATTGTGCTTCAGGAATAGCTGACCTTTCCAAGGATTTGAGATCCACTACAGAAACATTCAAATATATATACCATTAGAACATTAGAACTACAAGTCCCCAGTAGCTACAAAATGCACTGCCAAAAATCCGAGAGAAGACAAAAGATTTCTATTTCTGGCAATGTATTAGTCAAGTTAATTAACACAGGACTTTGTTATAACTTCAGGGTCTCCAACTGACTGATAATATTTGTGAAGGTTTCAGAAATTTCTATAGACCATAACTTTTTTTTTAAACCTTAAGAAATTATATGGAAGACATAAAAGGATATTTTAACTGAAAAGGTCAATGCTTGCAAGTCACCAAATTAATAATTTAAAGTTGTCTGTGGGATGTAAGTTTGACCCTGTGATACTCATGCCCTACAAGGATGTGCTCACACACTGCTTTGCAGGCACCGAGGGCTGTGTACCCTTAAACTTCTCGTGGTGCAGCTGCATCATGCAGCTCTCATCATCAGCTGCCTTTTGCATTTTCTCCTCTTTGCTCCTGCTCCACTCAATTAGCAGGCTGTGACTAAACCATGTTCAGCAGTGAGCAAGAAGCCTCAAGTGAAAGGAAATTTGCCTTCAGAAAAGAAAAATGGGAAGAGTACCAGAGCATCTAATGAGATATATACATAAATAGGTCAGTATTTTATTGAATCACAAAGGAACAACCTTTGTAAAAGATTAAAAGAAAAAGAAAAAAAAAAGAAAACTGGTAGTTTTCTACTTCAGATTCATGACCAGAATAGGAAAGTGGTGTCAAACATCACAGAACATTTGGGTGCATCCATTAATAAGCAATGGGGAGCTTTTCTAGGAGCCAGCTGCCAGATAATTAGTGAAAGAACTCTTCTATTGCCATCAACTATTGCTTCTGGTACCAAATTGAAAATTAAAAAAGTATTAGCTAGTCACTGTTTTCATTTCACTTCAGGAAGTCTTCGAGAGATACAACATTCCTTAATCAATGTACAAATTCTCCAGACTTACTGAATGGGGATCAAACCAGCATCTCAACTTTTCTAATAAAAATTTCAAGAAAGAAAGTGAAAAAAATAGCAATTTTTATTCTCCCCACTTGTCCTTTCAATTTTTTTTCTTTTTTTAAGTCTAATTTTACCTCTTTTCATGTTGCTACTGAAACAGAGAGAAACGAAAACAAACACAAAGGGAACAGAACAAAATTTAAACCCCATTCCCGCGCTTGGGAACAAAACAATGCTCTGTGGCTTGAAACAACAATTTTCCTTCTGTGAGGAACTGAATTTCCTGGTGGTCTTTCATGCAGGTATAATGCTTTGGAGTAAGGACTGCAGTCAAACAGAAGGGGAAAAAGAGAAGCACCTGTTTTGTGAGAGCTCCCACAGGCTGCTGGAGAGCCTGCAGAGAGCTGCTGACCACCAAAGAGCCTCTGAAGGCTCTCACTGCACTTTGAGCTCTCAAATCTCTACAACTCTCCTGAGCACACTCCACATCGCAAATGAATTTCTACCTCCCCTTCCTCAGCAGAATAAACCAAAAGCGTAGGGAAGCCATTGTGAAGCTGACATCAAATTTAACAATATCAAAATGATTTAATTCATAAACATTATTGAAATTATTTAATTCATAAGCTTAAAATGCCCATGGTAATGCAGGCAGCAAAAGGGAGGCCAAATGATGACTGCACCAACCTCAAACCTGGATCCTCAACAAGTGCCTCAAAGCCCTGTGGTGCCCATATAAAGCCTCCAAGATTCCTGGAGGTTTGACTTCAATGATGTGGTTTCTAGGAAAAAAAACATTGCTTTTTATTGCTCCTTTAGAAGCACCAGGAACACAGAAAATAAACAGAGCTTTAGGACCTGCTTGAAAGAGGTTTAAGGTACAGCTCTAATTTTACAGAGCTTAAACAGCACTGACAAGATTGAAAAAGAATATATAGCTCGCTGCAACAGGCATTTTGAACCACGTGGTCAAATCAAGGCAGTGTTGACAGACACCAAACCTCCAACAGAGGTGTTGTCCCCTTTTCTGGTGGCCAGCAATTTTGGCAAGCCCCAAATAAAGGCTAATGTAGCTATTCTACACTGTTCATATGGTTAAAGAAGTATCAAGCCCAGAAGCAAAGGCAGACAGATGGTTGTTCCCCCACAATAACAATTTCCATCCATCCTGCAAGGAGAGTGAGTCCAGCAGAGAAGTGCAGCAGCAGCAGTGTCATCCCAGATCTCTACTCCCCTGCACGGGTCTCCCTTTCCCTCTCACAAAGCAGCTCTTGAATTCAGCTGACACAAAGACAGAACATTTGGTTTCTTTCTGCCTCTTCTAACACACCAGTTTGTGGAGAAAGCTGCAATCAGGTGGACTCAAGCCTGCCATGAGCTCTCCAGCACACACCCTCCAGTGAAAATCCCAAATCACTCTGCTGAAAACAGCCAGACACCTTCTGTGGGAGGCCCAGGAGACCCAAGGGAATCGCTCAAGAACCCAGCTCACATGGCACACATATCCATTCAACTTCTTGCTCAACAGGAGAAACAGCAAACCCCATGCAGAAGCAGAACATTAATCAGTCACTTCTTGAACAGGCTTGAAAAGAAAACAATCTACTCAATTTAAATGATGCAGCAGTCCAAGGGTTAATGCTGGTTAGGAAAGGATTCAGTGGAAACCCTTGGAAGAATTAGGCTGGTAACTGTACTGCAAACCACAAACTGGTGACAGCCAGAAGTGAAGCCAATTGATGTGTCACTGCTGCCCCATGGGTCACCAACTGGCAAAACAGATTTATGCTTGTGAATATGGCAATATAAAACCCACAGCAACCCTGAGCTCTTGACTTCCCGGATATTATAGTAGTGGAGACAGAAATTTAAAAAAAATCACTGCTTTTGAAGTGTTTTCTTGACCTGCACTAGCACCTCTCATTTTAATATTTATTTGTTGACTAAGAAGAACCACTGAAGAAAGAAATCATTCCGGGAGGGGGGCTTG
>WAAE01022144.1:0-14534 GCA_013400495.1 Nicator chloris
TAAAGGATAGTCCCAGACTTCAGTGGACTATCTGGTTGAAGAGACCAAAGGCTTCAGGCTTGAAATTCTTTTCATGTCTGATCTACTTCTCAATAAGAGGTCCATAGGGCACTTCTACATAAAGAACAGTAACTTCCCTTTTAGTTGAAAATAGAGAATACTTCATCACCTCTCCTGAATTACTACAGAAGCACAGTTATTATACAGTTATTATTCAGCATTGATTTGCACACATGGTATCTGACTTTCTTAAAGTGCTTTAGAAACAAATGTGTGGTAGGTCTGATGGCATGCCCATAAAATAAACATGTCATTTTACATGTGAGCAAAGTAAGTTCTGGAAACCTCAAGATACTGCAGAGCAACTTAGTGATGGTAATGGAATTGAAATATGGACTATTTGATACTGTTCTCAGATTTATAATTTAAAATATTTTTAATACTTTAGGTAGAAGACATTTCTGTAACTCTGTAAATATATAACGAAAAGAGATGCTTCCCTTGTTGCATTTTCATGCTATTTTACCATTTCTAGGATGTTATAGATGGAGCAGCCAATCAAATTAATATAAAAAAAGAATTTATTGATTACAAAATAATTTCGGAAAAAGCCACAATCAAACGAACAGAGTGTCGAGCCTAGGAAATCGACACTGGTGAACAGAGAGTCACGTCTCTCTCGCCAACCCCTCTCTGTCCACATTTTGCCTTTCGGCCTTCCAGTTCTTATACTCTGTAGATAGCCCCAGGCTTGGGCTTACAGTGGAAACAATGTTCTTCTTGTGGTGTAGATGTATTCATGGTGGGCAAATATTGGTCTCTGGTCTCGCTGAAAGGATTCCTGGGAAGGGATGCCTATCTTGATTCGTGTTCTGAGAAATCTTCCATGAAGGCCAACGACTCGTTGATGGGTTTATATTATCGGCTGGGAAGATCAGGCGTGAAACGGGGGGTCGTTGGTCACGGCCATCTCCTGAGATCGTGCCTCTCCACCTAGTCTTCAAATGCAAATGAAGGTTTCCCCACAGAGTTTCAAGATCCCCCCTCGGAACAGCGTGTTAGTTATAATTTTACATGAGACAGATTCCAACTGGGTTAATTTATATACAGTATAAACAGCTTAGCATGAATTATTCTTGTATACATATATAACATAGGAGCTCACCTGTATATGTAAGGATGACATGCTGACATGCTTCCTTTTTATTATCCCTCTTGTCTACAAAGAAATATTACAAATGAAGAATCTTGAGATGTGAAAATCTTTGACTTGAAAAATACATTTAAAAGGAAGCAATTACCAAACTGCTCAGAATGCTTTAAGTATGTGATTCTGTGTCTCGGTTTCAAGACAAATTTCAGGAGAAAACTCCCTGGAATGAGCGTCTTCTCCTCTAAAGAGAAAGGGCTTTAATAACTCCCTTTTATTCTTGTTATAGATACATTATGATATTGGCTTTTCGCAAGTATTAAGATGAATGTTATATGTGTAGTGTCAGAATGACTCTGCTGTATAGTTCTTTTTACTTAGACACAGTAGTGGGATAGCTGATATATACCTGTGCTTGTAACTGAACTGTCTGTTCGGTTGGGAAAACTTCCAATGAACGTGTGAAGAGGACCCTGCTACTGATGTGCCAAATTATCAGCACCTGCCGTCTGAAGAAAGCATGGACACAGCCCAAACTGGAGGGGATAAGGAAACTACAGCCAAGGAACACGCATGCTCTAAAAAGGCAGACCCAAGGAGTGGCCATGCAAAACTGTTCTTGGAAAAAGATGAATATGCATCACACCCTATGCATATGCAACAGGCAGATGGAACAGAAAAAGTATTTAAAGGATCCTGGAGAGATTTCAGGTATGCTCTTGGCTCAGTGCCAAGACACCCAGTCGGCCAAGGTACCAGGTTGACTGTATTAACCCTGTGCTTTTTTTCTGTCTCTTATTGTCTTTTTATTAAACTCTTTAAATTTTACCAGGAAAGTGAACCTCATTTTTCACATTCTGCCATAGAGAAAAATGGATACCAGTGGGTAAAAAAAAAAGGAAAAAAAGATAAAAAGAACTCTTTATTAACAAAAAAAGATGAGGGTGCCTGCAAGGCCCAGAAAAGGTTTTCTGTTTCAATACCTTGACCCCCACCCCACACCAGAGCGCATGGCCGTGAGGCAAAGATGGTGGCTGCCCCTCTTTGTCTCAGGGCACGAGAGGAAAGAGCTCACGCAGCAGCTGGGAACCTGTTGGATTTCTGGCGTGGGTCTCATCCTTGCGGCAGGTGAAGTTGGTGGAGTTAAATGTCTTTTTTCGTGTTGGTTCAGCTTCTTCGAGGTCTCAGGTTTGGCCAGCTGCCTGAATGGCCGGGGGGGGGGGGGGGGGGGGGGGGGGGGGGGGGGGGGGGGGGGGGGGGGGGCGGGAAATAGGCCGCTGAGAGCATTTGCTGGCAAAAAGCCTCCAGGCCAGGGTAAGGAAAAACACCAGAAGCGGGGAGGAGAGTTTGAAAACCAGGGTTCTCAGGCTAGTGTCCTGGTTCACCTTAAAGCTACAGCAGCCATTTTCTGGACATAAAGCAGGTGATTAGGGAATAGAGTATCATCATAAAATCACCCCAAGACACTCTGCATCTTCATCTCTTACCATACACTATTTCAAATTAAATTAAAATTCTAATAATCAACTGTTCTCTCTCAGACTTTGCTCACTTCATCACTTGATTCCACACTCGTTTCTCACACATTAAATCTTTCCCTGCTTATACGGAAAAGGCCAGAGATATTGGGTTAAAAATCAGGTAGAGCTCACAGAACAGTTATGTTTAATTGTTAATATAAAATATAATATCTTTATTTACTGATATATTACTTATTGATGAGTTCATATATTAAAATGAAACAATTTCTAAGTAGCAAAGTAACAGTTTTCCAACTATTCAAAATACTCTGATGGCTGTGATTGAAGTATTGCAATGTTACATTTACATAAGAAAAAGAAACACTTTAAAAAACTCCTTATCGCCACAAAACAATGACAAGTCTTGACACAAGTATTTCCTCTGGTAATTTCATTCAAACCACTTGAACTTTTCCATGACTCTTGAAGGGGAAGGGGGTTTAACTTAAGGGTTGCAATTATACAGTTACTTTTTAAATAAACCAAATGTGAACTCAAATTATTTTATTATGAAAAACTAGGCTGACCTCAACTTGTCCTGCAGCATCTGAAACTTAATTTGGAACAGCACCTTTGGGAGATAAGACAAAACAGATACTGTGTTGATCAAGATTGTCTCAGTATTAAACTGTATTCGGTATATTTGGGTCAGACAGAGGTCACAATCAGAAAGTTCAGCTCTAAAAAGATACTAGCAAGTTTACAGGTTTGTTTAGTACTACAACAGAGTAGCCAGGTATAAAAAGAACAATAAAACTGTGTTTTATTACTCTGTCTGGCTAAATTAAAGGATTTTGGGCAATTTCTTTTTACACTTTCATTACTGTCAAGCCCTTATGAAACCAGGAACCATACTGGGAGCTTCTCAATTCTGATTTAGCAGCAATTTGCATGCAGCCAGAGAAACTCAGAACGATGATGGAAGTCACTGCTCACTGAATAATTTACAGTATGATTTCTACTCTGTGATTCTTATCAATTAAACATGTGATAGTGCTTCCTCACAGAAGTGCTACACTGAATTATTTACCAGAGATGAAGACCAGACATGCTCAGGCAGGGAGGCCTGCTGTGGCTTCTTGTGTCAAAATACACAAAGCTCATGGAAACACCAAGATGTAATTCTGTCTCCCACCAGTAATGACTAGAATAGTCTTTGAATAGTCTTTGAATAGTCTTTGGTTTACAAGTGTAAAGTGTCATTTATTGTTCTTCTATTATCCTACCTTGTTCAGTTCATCCCTGTAACTATTCAAAATAGTTAGTAACGTTATTTCTATGTCATGTAACTCCTTAGACCTCTGTTCACCTCATTCTTCAATATAAAGTGCCACAATCCTAAGCACAAAAAAATAATCTTGCAGTTGGTACACCAAGACAAGAGAAAAATACTGTTATTATGGTGACAAAAACTGGTCCTAACAGTTAAAATTTCATGATTATACTAGAAATATGCACAGTCATTCTGAAAAGGAATAAGAATTCCTTTCCTCTCTCAGAAACTGGAAGAAAGGTAACGCTTCACATGCTCTCATAATGCATTAACCAGCATCATGTACTATATAATTCTTCTTCAAACTGTATTCTAATAGTTGCACTGAAAATGTTGCATGCAGCATTTTCTCCTCTTCCTCCATGTACTAAAAATTGGTTTATTTATCTAATTAGGCACAATATGAAGTTTCATACATTCATTAATTTTATGATCCAAAGTATTTTTCTGGATATTTTGTTCTTTATAATCTAGCAGTCCAGACTTTTGCTAGTCCATTAGGAACAAATAAGCAAATAACATACTGCTTTCTTTCTTGCCTCTGTTAAAACTTTTTAATTTCTTACAGGTATGAACAATGTCAGAAAGTCTCATTGGGTGATGTTATAAATAACTGTGTAGCTGTTGGCTTTTGCTATTATTTATTGGCTTTTGCCAATTACTATTAATCACCACGATTTTGATATAGGACAGCTTGTAATCACTTTTAACTGCTTTTGATAATAGTATAATTTGTCAGCTTTTTGTGGCTAATGCCCTGGCCCCTGTGTAGCTCGTATCCATAGAACATTTATGGATGATACTTCAGTTTGTGGACACTGTGATGTGATAAGCATATATTATAGTTTTGGCTTTAGCAAATATTAAAGTAGATGCTATGTGTTGTGCATTATAATGTTAACTTTTGCAAGTAGCTGTAGTTGTGAAATAATAACTAATGCCTTTATTTTTTTAACTGACAATAATGAGAATAACTCAGATATATTTGTGAAATAGCCAATGTTGATTTAAAGTACTTGTGGAAATAGCAAAAACCACCTACATGGTCTGATAACATTTAAAGAATGGATGTGGAGGACCCCTGCCACTCACCCTTCAACAATCAATAACTGTCACCTGCTGAAACCATGGAACAGGGGGCTATTGTTAGGAAGTGACACACATGACCCTTAAAATCACATCCATATTATTGCATGTATTCTAAGAAGATGATTCATAGGTTGATCCAAGCTAAAGAATTCCTAGACCATGTAAACGAATTAAAAAAAAAGTTTGAATATGCATAATTTTTATGAATATGCATTTGATGAATACAATAGAAAAAGTATATAAGAAGAGTTGCTATGATTAGTCAGCATGCCTCTGGCTACGGCTACGCACCCAGCGCTGTTATTGTCCCTTTTATCCCTTACTAAACTTTAAAAAATTTTAAAAAGTGGGCTTCATTTCTCACAGTAATATACTACCTACAAAGTGAATGGGGCTTGGGGTTTTTTGGTGTAATCCATTTAGCATGTGCTCAAGCAGGAGCCACGCAGGAGAGTTAGGTATAGGGAGGAAACTGTGAACATTATGAAGTAGTAAAACACCATGAATGAGAGTACTTTAGCTTCTGTGGTACCAGTAATGTAGAGTAAACAGTGTATACTTTTAAAACATTCTCTTGTTGACATAATTTTAAAGCCTGCAAAACTGCTGTGAAGCTATTGAGCGGGTTTAGAAGTGAGTTTGCTTACCTAAGCAGCCTGAAGTACTTCAGAATCAAATATTCAGAATCAAGGGGGTACTCCTCTGGAGTTGAAAGGAGAAATTGCCACTTCAGAATACCTAGTCTCCAAAAAGCAAACTGGAAAAGCAGACATCACACAGGTAAACACAGCTGATGTTCAAAAGAAGCCTCAGAGCAAAGAGAACAGAGAGGTGATACTCTGCTAACACAATCCAGAGCAGAGAGGCAGGTACATGAACAGTCTTCAAATCACTCTTTGTCCAAAAGCAAGCAAAATGTCTTAAATTCAAAGACTTACACTTTTTTGAGTGCAGTTTTGTCTTTTTTGGCACCAATTTAGAAATATGTAAATCCAGTTTCATCATTCACGCAGAGGTGCCCCAAGAAGACAAAAGAATAAAAGATCAAGTGGAAAGTTTTGTGATATGGTGCAAAGAAAATAATAAAGAGGAACAGCGTTCCCTCATGTCTGTTTGAGAGGATTACCACTGCAGACAAGAAACTTAACTATTATGAAATAAAATCCATTAATGACCACTTTGTTTACTTTTAGTTAGTGAAACTAATTTAATAGGATAATTTAATTTCTGCAGTCATGCAAGACTGTTGTTCTATTAATTTAGTCTAACAATAATACTGCTGCTTGAAGATAGAAGGCTGCTTGAAGATAGAAATACTGAAGGCATAGAAAACTGAAGTTTGCCGCCAATGTTTCCAGGGAATATGATTTTTAGGAGGGAAGGGAGAAGAGTGTGTTATAAGTACATATTATATTATTGGCTTTTCACAAATATTAAAATGAGTACTATATGTATAATGTTGGAAAACCACTGTAATAATATAGTTTCTTTTATTTCTGTTATAAACTAAACTTAGAAATAGTATTGTGATAAATACATATTTCTTAGGCTATAGCATGATATTAAAATAAAGACTGCTTTTGTTCATATAACCTTCATTTTGTTCATAAAGAGAATGAAAAGATAATCAGAAAACCCCCCTGCATGCCTGGATTATCTTATCCAGATGAAGATGACAGTGACCAGAGCTCCAGGAGAGAAATTTATTGCCCCTGTTATTAGAGAGTGTAAAATCAGGCTGGAACTGCAGAGAAATAAAATATATTGATTTAATCTACAGAATGGCATGAAGACAAGTCAAAGGTTAAAACCAAGCAAAGAACATCTAAAACTTAAAGGAATGTTTGAATAATGCATAATGGTCCATGAATATGCAACAAGTTGATACAGTAAAAAGTATTTAAAGGATGTGTTTAGGATAGTAGGTGTGCTTTTTTTTGGTGAAATGCCAGGCACCTGACCAGCTATTTGTTAACCTTTTTGCTTTTATGTCCCTTAATATCTTTGTATTAAACTTTTAAAAATTTTACCAAGAAAGTGAATTTAATTTTTCACAAGTGTAAATACTTAATCAGCTTGATGATGGAAATAATGCTTCCTTTAAGAATGAGAAACTTGTCAAGCACATTAGTTAACAAAAAATATAGTCTTTAAATAAAAATAATGAATTGTTTACTTTTAAACATAAATTTCTGGCTGTTTTATTTTAAACATATATTTTTGTTTGTTGACATAGCGGAATGTATAAATACTGAAAATATAAACTATGAAGAGAATTCAAACGTGGGACTCAAAATCAGACTTCACGGTTTGTGGTAGCCCCTGGGGCTACCCGAGAGTCAGCGGCCACTGTACAGCTGCTACAGTGTAGCAAACTTCAGGAAGTGGGAGGTTTCCCCGCAGCTGGTGGTGAGAGAACAGGACGTCCCCAGGAGGCTCTGTAGCCTCCTGCAGACATCCCCCCAGGGATTGGTTCTCCCTCTGAACCCCAGGTTTCTAGATCCCCAATAAGTTACGGTGCAAAAACACTTCCATGGGGCTTTGCGGCCTCAAGCAGATTGTTTCCTCTGGTTGGTAGTTATCCTGTTTCCTGGTTTTTCAGTTCTGTGACTGGTCATTTTTTGATCCTCCACACGACTGGATGATTCCTTGATTCCTGTTGTGATTGGTCCAAGTTCTCATCCCTGCCCTCAGTTGTGTGGATAAAAAGAGAGAGCCTGAGAGGTTTGGGGCAATCTGTTCCTGAGAGCCTTCATTAAAGAATCTCTGCAAAAAGGACCCACCTCGCTCGTGTCGCGCCCATCCCTGGAATGCAGATTGCCTTGGGAACTGAAGTCTGAGAGCTGAAACCACTTGAGCTGAAAGCACTAGAGCTGAGAACAGTGCCTCAAAGGGATTGTCTTTTTCAAGACACACCCCTGAGGTCAGACTGCAGACAGGGAAAGGCTGCGGGATCTGAATATCAGACTAACCATCGAAACGGTGGAAATACAGAAGAGAAAAAGGATCAGAAAATGGTCTCACTGTAGAGATAATAGCACAGTATTGAGAAATAAGAGCAGTGGTAACCACCTAAGGATAATAAGTATCATGTTTTACGTACTCCCCTGTAAAAACCTTCACACCTTTGCAATGCATCTCCTGACCTTCCGAGTACTTTTACTACAGCAACCTGCAACAAGACCCTGCCAGCAAGAAGCTGCCAACAGCAGCAGCTTTCATTAGCTGCTCAATGGTAACATCTTATGCTTTTGCATGTCCTCTCTTCTCTTACCTTGACTATACCCCTGCAAGCTCCACTTCCTGGTCTTCTCTATGTAAAACCAAGGAGTTCTCAATACTCAATTTCACCCAGCTGCCTGGCTTAGGGTGGAGAACAGCTGCTTCCCAGGTGGCCAGCCAGCAACACCCTGCATTGTACCCTCCCTGCTGGGGCACCCAACTGTCCATGGTGCCTCTGACCAGCTGCTGACCTTATACAGACTTAGCAGGGTGCCAGTCACGGGCTGACTTTAGAGCAGCTGGGTGAGCCATCAGCATTACTTTCCAGGGGTGTATGTTGGGCTGTAATCTTTATTTGTCATTATCAAAGGAATAATTTCAAATGAAAACCTTCTGGATTTTTCAGAAAATTTCCAGGCAAAATTCTCACATTGCTCATCTTGACCTAGCATGGTTAAAGGAAGAAGTAAAATAGTTAAGTTCAACTTTGCACTTTCACCCTGTATTAAGTTGCCCAAAAACTGTGTCGGTAAGTAAAATAATTGCAACTAAGAGAATCTCAGAGTTCCAATTCAACATCTCCTTTAAAACTTTTTTCTTGATCTCAATAATTTCTGAGATAAATTTTTAGAAAATAACTCCTAATAGCCTTTCTGGATGGTACTCCTTTAAGTCTGACAAATACGAAAAAGTCCAACTCTCAAATATCTACTTTGGAAGAAGAGTTTTTATTGCTTTTCCTCTTCCATCATGGAAGTAAATTTTTTTCCCCGGCAACTTTTTTTTCTTCTTTTTTAAGAAAAGGTGTGCTGGTTTTTATCAGTAACAGCATACGAAGGCACTTTTTTCCTGTTCTAGGTTATTGTCTTGGTTTGAAAGATAGGTGTCTGATGGAGGGAGAGCAAGGCCCCCTTGGAATGTATGAATCAAATCTCTTTCTTTCTGAATTATCACAATTTTTGAAAATTAAGGGAGCTCTCAGGCAAAGATATTGAGGGTAGGAATACCAGTCTTTTACTGATAAATATATATATATATATGTAACAAAACAAAACAAACAACAATCAGTACTGCATTAACAAAAAAAACCAAACAAACTAGGAACCTCAAAAGCTCTGCCTCACAGAGCCCAGGGAAATCTGATTTCAGTGTTCTTTTCTTGAAGAGTAGAGTTGGAACAGTGGGAGATCCTGGCCAGTGGATGAAACGAAGTCAGAAGTCTTGCAGTGTTAGCTGGAATGGTGAGATGTCTCCGCAGAACAGGAGTGGGGTGAGGGGTCACACCGCAGCAGAAGGAAAGAATTAGGGCTGACGAAATGGAGCGGTGGCAGCGGGCAAGGCCGGCAGGAGGGAGAGACGAGCTGCCAGGTCTTAGGTCAGTGGGGCGGACGACACTCGGCTTCCCTAAGCTGGAATCGGCGGTGACTGACTCCTCTCGCAGCAAGCTAAAAGGAGCCTCGCTGTCTGTCTTTGCTGAGGGCTAGCGATGCACTGCCTAATACCTAGGCGGGTAATTTCCTGAATTATTGGTGCCCAGCATGCAGCTTGAAGATATTGAAAAAGAGAAGGAATAGCAGTTCCTAAGAGACCTAATTTCTTGTGTACTAGACATAACCTTAAGTAGCATCATGTAATCCAGCTTACCCTAGTACTGTTAGCACCTAGTTGTAGCTACATTCCTGCCATTTGCAAGCCTCTATCTAAACATGGGCCCAATAACTAAAGCTACTATAGCTGCTATTCAATTTGTTTCATAAGTTAATACAGTAAGGAATTCATAGATTTTTAACCTCCTCTGGGAAACAGGCACATAGATTAAGAATTATCATAAATTAATTATGTAGTTTAAGAGCTACTTTAAGAATAGTACTTATTTTGAAGAAATTACACCCTTCACCCTGCTTTTTGAGTCTACCCCACCAGTTCTCAAAGAGTTCAAATCTCCCCTAAATGCTAAAGATATCATACAATAGCTAGTACTGCTTATAGGTCTATTCTATTTAGTATTCAGAGATAAAGAGAGATTGACCTAAATAACCACCCTAATACCTACTCCACAGAATAAGAATGTTACCCCAGCCCCTAACTCTGCCCCACTGCCTGCCTCAGAAATGAACTACCCAGACTGGGTGGAAGTTCTAGTGAAAGAGATACACAAGATGAGCCAGATGCTAAGAGAGTACATTTCCCCAGCTAGCAAAAAACCCTCCCCCTCCCTTAAAAAGAGAGAGTCAAATGATACAGCAATAGAACCCATAAACATTACAACTGCCCAAGTTCCAGCTAAACTGCAAGGGCAGCCACAGCCAGCAGCAGTTGCCCCTATAAAAACAAATAAGTATAAAATGAAAGCAGAGCACCCAAGTAATAAGGATAAGAAAGGAGGGCCCTCACAACCTACAAAAGAGCCAGAAGTTGAGATCATCACCGAGTCCCTGTCGTATGAAAGTCTCCGTAATCTGCAAAAAGATATTGCACGGCAGAGACGTGAGGGTTATACCACCTGGTTACTTTGAGTCTAAAACCTTATAAGTACAAGTATGCAACCAGACAGTGGTGAAGCTAGGCATTTAAGACCCTTAACCCAAGACTCAAGTGTAAATCAAGAATTTGTAAGGGAACCAAGGCCCCTTTCCCTCTGAGAGCAGCTTTTAATGAGTGTCAAGGAGAGGTTTGTTCACAGAAACAGACTGCAAGAGCACCATCATAAAACACAGTGAAAGACCATTGAGAAAGGGATCCAGAAGTTGAAAGAAGCAGCAGTATTAGAAGTACTCTTTAGGAAGGGTAGACAGCATGATAATGACCCCAACAAAGTCAGGTGCACAGGGCAGATGTTATAGAAGCTAGCACATCTAAGGCCAAAAGACTACACCGTCTACATTGCAATGTTAAATCCTGATACCAACCGAGAGACAGTAGGTTCTGTCGCCTACAAGCTCAGAAGTTATGAGAGTCTGATCAGTAGCCCGATAAAGGCTCAAGTCTCTGCTGTAGTTAAGAAACTCAAAAAAGAGATGAGAGAGATGAGAGAAGAGATGAACAGTTCCCATCTAGCACCAGTGCGAATTACAAGCCCCAAAGTCAGAGCCCAACGTCCCCCAGCTAAAAAGAGAGGGTACACCCCACAGGCTAACCTGTAGTTCTTTCTGTGTGACCATGAAGAAGACATAAGATGTGAGATAAGAAACCCACTCATGTCCTAACAGCACGAGTGCGTAAACTCAAAGAAAAAAACACTAACTAAGAGAGTTCCACTAAAATGAAAGTAGCCTCAGCCTCCCATAACCAAGCTGCCAGGTACTACAGAAGTGATGAAGATCTGTCAGACCCCCTTGAAAGAACCTCTACTATGTACACCCAAGAAAGGAGTAATAACCAGTGCTAGAGGGACCCCACCTCTAGCCAGGAAAACCAGGTCTTTTAGAAAGTGTAAGTCCGATGGCCTAGCACATCAGAGCCAGAAAATATGAAGCTTTAGTTGATACTAGCTCACAGTGTACCCTAATGCCATCAGAACATGTGGGGGCAAAACCTGTTTCCATTACTAGGGTGACAGGGGGACCACAACAACTAACCTTACTAGAAGCCAAAGTGAGCCTGACCGAGAAGGAGTGGCAAAAACATCCAATTGTGACCAGCCCAAAAGCCCCATGTATTCTAGGCAGAGACTTCCTCCAGAATGGCTATTACAAAAACCCTAAAAAACTCAGATAGACTTTTAAAATAGCTGCTGTAGAAACAGAGAGCATTAAGCAATTGAGTACCTTGTCTAGACTATCAGAAAACCCATCTGCAGAAAGACCCCTAAAAGTAAAAGAGCAAAAGAGTACCTGTTGCCACCTCGACAGTGCACCGCTGGCAGTATCAGACAAATCAAGATGCCGTGAGCCCCATCCACAAAATAATCCGTGAACTAGAGAGCCAAGAGGTAGTCAGCAAGACTCACTCACCTTTCAACAGCCCCATCTGGCCTGTGCACAAATCTAAAAGAGAATGAAGATTGACTGTAGACTATCGTGCCTTAAATAAAGCGACTCCACCGTTGAGCGCTGCCGTACCAGACATGCTAGAGCTCCAGTACGAGCTAGAGTCGAAGGCCACAAAGTGGTATGCCACTATTAACATTGCTAATGCGTTTTTCTCCATTCCTCTAGCTGCAAAATGCAGGCCTCAGTTTGCTTTCACCTAAAAGGGCGTGCAGTACACCTGGAACGGACTGCCCCAAAAGTAAAACACAGCCCCACCATCTGCCATAGACTGATCTAGGCTACACTAAAAAAAGGTGAAGCTCCAGAACATCTGCAGTACATCAATAACATCATTGTGTAAGGGGACACAGCAAAAAAAATGTTTGAAAAAAGAAAGAAGATCATCCAGATTCTCCTAGAAGCCAGTTTTGCCATCAAAAAAGAGCAAAGTCAAAGAGCCTGCCCGAGAGACCCAGTTCCTAAGAGTAAAATAGCAAGATAAACGGCATCAAATCCCCACTAAAGTCATCAATAAGATCACCACGATGTCTCCACCAACCAACAAAAAAGAAACACAACCTTTCCTAAGTGCTGTAAGTTTTTAAAAGATGCACACCCCTGAGTACAGCCAAATTGTGAGCCCTCTCTGCCTAGTTACCCACAAAAAGAACGATTTCCACTAAGGCCCTAAAGAGCAACAAGCCTTTGCCCAGATCAAGCAGGAGATTGCTCATGCAGTAGCCCTTAGCCCAGTTAGAACGGGATCAGAAGTAAAAAATGTGCTTTACGCCGCAGCCAAGAACAATAGTTTGTCCTAGAGCCTTTAGCAAAAAGTGCCTAGTGAGACTCAAAGCCAACCACTAAGATTCTAGAGTCAAAGTTACAAAGCCAACTACACTCCCACAAAAAAAGAAATCTTAGCCACCTATAAAAGACTTCAAGCCGCCTCCAAAGTAATTAGCACAGAAGCACAACTCCTCCTAGCACCCCAACTACCCGTGCTAAAGTAGATGTTTAAAAAAAAGCTCCCTCTACCCACCAATACCACCGATACCACATAGAGCAAATAGACTGCCCTCATCACACAGTGCACCCGTATTGAAAACCCAAATCGCCCTCGGATTTTAGAGATAATTACAAACTAGCCAGAAAGTAAAAACTTTAGTCTCACTAATAAAAAAGAACAAGAGCAAGTGACAAAGGCTGAAGAAGCTCCACCGTACAGCCAGCTACCAGCAGAAGAAACATGCTACGCTTTTTTCACTGATGGTTCCTGTCGCATCGTAGAGATAAACCGGAAGTAGAAAGCAGCCATATAGAGCCCCACGCGACAGGTCGTGGAGGCCACTAAAAGAAAAAGTAGATCAAGTCAACTCACTAAACTCAAAGCTGTTCAATTGGCCCTGGACACTGCTGAAAGAGAGAAATAGCCAAAGCTTTACCTCTACACTAATTCGTAAATAGTAGCCAATGCTCTGTGGCGTTGGCTAAAAAAGTAAAAAAACGCTAACTAGCAGCGTAAGGGAAAACCAATCTAAGCTGCTGATGAGTAAAAAGACATTGCCTCTCAAGAAAAGAAGCTACCTGTAGAAGTTCACCGTGTAGATGCTCATGTCCCCAAGAGTCAAACTAACGAAGAGCACCAAAACAATGAGCAAGGAGATCAAGCTGCAAAAATAGAGGTGTCAAAGATAGACTTAAATTAGCAACACAAGAGAGAACTGTTCCTAGCCCAATAGGCTCATAATGCCTCAAGTCACCAGGGCAGAAATTCCACCTACAAGTAGGCACAAGACCGAGGGGTGGATCTAACCATAGACAGTATTTCTCAAGTTATCCATGACTGTGAGACGTGCTGCAATCAAGCAAGCCAAGCGGCTAAAGCCCCTATAGTATAGTAGGCAGTAGTCCAAATATAACTATGAAGAGGCCTAGCAGTTTAACTACATCATCCTTCCCCAAACGCACCAAGGCAAGGGCTATGTGCTAACCATAGTAGAAGCCACCACTAGATAGTGAGAAACCTACCCTATGCCTCACGCTGCTACCCAGAACACCATCCTGGGCCTTAAAAAACAAGTACTGTGGAGGCACAGTACATGAGAAGATTGAGTCTGACGAGACTCATTTCAAAAATAGCCTTATCAACACCTAGGCTAGAAAACATAGCATTAAGTAAGTGTACCATATTCCTTATCATGCACCAGCAGCTAAGAAAGTTAAACAGTACAATAGCCTGCTTAAAATCAACTTAAAAGCATTAAGTAGAGGGACTTTCAAAAACTAGGAGATTAATCTAGCAAAGGCCA